>JASVER010000036.1:2085422-2145608 GCA_030449065.1 Oceanodroma leucorhoa
GAAAAAAAAGGCAAATAGAGGCATGTGTGCTTCATTTAAAACAAACAAGCCCAGATAAAAAAAATATCTCTTTGGAACAGAATAGAGCAGGGACTTGTTTGTCATGCAATATGGCATCACAGCAATGCATGGAAATGACTTTGCTGCTTTGGTGTGCTGGTAAGGGCCTAAGCTGTGCTCTGAGGAGCACTCTCTTTGCTGTGTCCCTTAGGAGGCACTGTCTAGGAAATGGGGAAAGGGATACAGAAGATGTTTTGTGACACCTTTGAAACTGGTAATTTGTGGCTGTAAGTTGGGCTGCTTTTTGCAACTTTGTCCAAGTTGTCATGGGGCTGCTTAAGAAACCTGCAAATCCCATAGTGCTGGCTACTACAATGACATTCCCTCTGTTCCGCCACAGGTGCCCTACACAGGGGCAAAAGTGGGTGGAGAGACTTCCTTCAGTAGTTTTTGGTTTTATTCTTCTTTTGGGCTGTCTTCTTTATGGCATTTGCATGGGATAGTCCTTTCATTTCCTGCCCCTTATACACCCTTGTGACAGTTTAAACGGTCAACAAACTGCCTGTATAAGAACATGTGTGTACATAGAGCCCATATATTCTATTGATGACTATATAGGCTATTACATATACATTTAATAATTGTATCACATGTCTGTGAAACACATTTTCTGTGTGTGAAAAGCAGAGAGGTACCTATCAACAGATATAAATGCATACTAAAATGCTATGATGTGGTAGAAGGGCTTTTAGCAGGAGATGTGTGGGAAGTGCTCTTTGTTATGGCTGTACCAACCTTGACTAGCCCAACTGTGATGAACCCAAGCTGAAGAAACCTTTGTACCACACAGTATTTTCCAGTTAATTATATATATTTGTACATCTGGGTGTGTGTGTGTGGACAAGTGAGATCATCCATTCCTTTGAGACTTTTTTTATCCTATCCAGAACATTTTTCCTCTCCCTAGCTCCTTTCCAGGAGCTCAACAACAACAATAGAGCCAAGAGCCTTCCCTCTCATCTGGTGTCTGCAGTCCGGTGTCTGCTCTGGGGTGTGGGCTCCGGGCACTCCTGTGATGTCAACTCCAAGGAGTCCATCTTGAGTCTGCTGCATTTCCAAGCTCAGATAACATGGGATGTTTTCAGGCCAGCCTGGCTGCTGGCCAGGTTCTTGCCAGAGCCGGGAAACAGGAACCAGGAAAACAAATGTTTTTAGACTTTTTTTTTTTTTCTTTGAATGTGTCTGAATATGAGAGAAACATGACAAAGAAAAACTCTAGGTTTTGAGCCATCCGGCATCCCTTAGTAGTGTGCATTCAAGGGTCTAGCTCACCTTTAATTCAAACAGATTTGTTCTATAGTTGTATTTGAAAAATGCTGTTTTAGTACTTGCTTAGAAGTTTTGGGGTTAGTTTTGGTTGCTCTTTATAGAGGTGGGTTRGTTTGTGTAGGATTTTGTTGCCTTTTTTTTTTTTTTGAAAATGGCATTATTATTTTTTCCTTCCCGTATTTTCTTGGATCAGAAGGTTCACTGAGATGCCAAACTATGGCTGGCTACAGCTTCGGTACATCTTGTAACAATGCAGGCCATGACATGCCAGAGTGATGGAGCGTGGTATGTACAGTCCAGGAAAGATGTGACAGATTAACACTGCTGATAATGTTTGCAGCTCCGGATCTTCTACTAAAATCCCCTTCTTCCAGGTAGTTTAACTCTTGAGACACTCATATAGTGAGTACCTAAAGAAAACAGATGCCTACAGACAACCACAGCAGTGGTGGACAGTTGGGGTATTTTGTGCTCCATCAGAACAGTATTTCTTCATTGTTGAGCTGGGCAATAGTAGAAATGTGGGTTACTCTTTACTAACAAGGGAACCATAATTTCTGCTTAATTTTTATGTATTTTCAGGCAGTGTTCTGGCTGGGATCTGCATCCAGATCTCCCTGCTTCCACGAGGTGTATGAGGAATGCTAACCAGCACCCCCCACGGCATGCTCCTCTGCAGCATATGGTGTGACAGCTCCAAAATACACCCCTCTTCCCTTGGTCAGAAAGGTCTTGTTGGCGGTGGGGGGGAGGGTTGCAGGAGTATGAGGAAAGAAATATATTTTCTTCCTCTTCCATTCATCTTCTCCCACTTTCCCACCTAGAAAGCATTAAATGGTGTGCAGCACTTGCAAAACTTACGTAGCATAGGCCAGGCTTTGCAAAGGTACTCTGGTTCTGTCTTGTTTTTTGGGATATAAGCAGGTTATATTTAGTTTTGCTTTGGGTAAGGTGCTCATGAACCAGTGAGAGTCCTACAGCCCTGATCTACAGGCCAGCCCGCAAGGGAAGGAGGCAAGCCTGGATTATGGGATCATTAGTTCACCTGAAACAAGAGGGATGTGCAGGATGAATAGGTGTCATTGCTGAGTATAATGCACCGTTCCAAAGGAAGCTGCACTCTCGTCTGATGAAGTCTCAACCTTGTGGGATACAATGAAAGTTGATTGCTGTACTCACCAGGCTCATGGTTTCCTTTGTAGTCTCTTTCTTTCACTCCCCAAAAGGTTTATAACATCTGCCTGGATGGAAGAAGAGATTTAGAGATGGTCTGAATATCAGGATTTTTCACCTGCCCTTGAGGGTGGGTCTGGAGGACTCAGAAGCTTCCTCCCGCTCACCTAAGCAGTAGCAGGGCTCTCTTGGTGAAGATCCTTTTTTACAACAGGAGGTATAAGCAATTTCCAAAATTTGGAGAGGAAACACACTTACAGCTCTCCCTTCATTACAATAACTAGTGGGAGGAAAGAAAGGAAAGTCCTGCAATGATCATTATTGAATTGAAAAGAAAAATCTCCAGGCTACAGGATGTCCTAGCCACTGGGGTTAGAAAGACAGTGATTTTCCACCTAACATTGGGCAGGCTCAGGGCAGGCTCTGGGATGAATCCTTGATTTGGGATAGGAGCCCTGTTGTCCTGGTTTTAAATGATTTATTGGGAACACACTCCTCAACAACTACATCCAGATATTCTGGTCTTGTTAAAGTCGTAAGTGGAACTCGATGAATTTTGCTTGGCAGGATCCAGAGATGGAAAAGAAAGGGCAGATCACCAGAAGCAGTCTTAATTCAAATAGTTGTGTTCTTCTGGAAAAGAGGAGGGAAGGAAACTCTTGGTAGTTAGTCATTTTTCCCTACTTCTTCAACAGAGCCACTGGTATAGGGAAGCTAGAGCCCCGATTATTATTTGCAAGCATTTATTAATATAGGTATTTATTGTTTTCATGAAACACAATCTCCACATTAGGTTCTAACCCGTTCCATTTAGCTTCTTGATTATCTAATTGTGTCCATTTCTATGGCATTGGCTGCTGCATATAGTCCATCCGTCCTTGCATCTATGCTGGAGAGCAGAGTTACTAAACGATCAGTTACTGCGCAGATTTATTGCACCTTATCTGTTCTACTATACCTAGCCACGTGCATGCCCTCAGCCAGCAGCCCTCAAAGGGCAGCCTGTGCCACGTTCAGCAAGAACTTAGCTGCCTCCCCGGGTCCCGGGACAAGAGCTGGCAAATGGGAAGTTACCTTATTGTAAGTGGTGTGCTCTAAAATTACACCCTAGCTTACCTTGCGGTAACTTGCTCGTGTAGTCATGGCCTTAAGGTTTTTCTTTAGTATCCATGGCCACAACATCTAAGCATTTTATGGTACAGCATACACTAAACATTAATTTCAAATTATTGAGAATATTTTCATGACTCAACAACTTTCTAATGACTCTGTACCTTATTAAAGTCTTGCAGCCCTTTAATAACAAAGTTTTCCCTGATCCCTTGGCATTTAAACACCCTGTATAACTGAAATGAAATGCATAGCTGAAGTGTTTTTTTAGGACACTCGATTTAAAGTGAGCCCAAAGCAGCAAAGGACTCTTTGAACATCTCTAGAGTGGACACTCCCAGAACTGTCTGTATACAATTTGAATTAATTATTCCCTTCATGGAAATTGTACAAGATGTCCCCCAGGCTCTTTTTGACTGCCTTGCTGCCCTTTTGTGATAATCCCTTGCTATCCTCTGGGCTTTCTGTGGTCCTAAACTTAACATATAAAGCTATTTTTATCTAAGGGCTAGGGTGTGAATAAATGCAGAGAATGTCTCTCAACATGACTTTGTGTTTGTGAGCCTTCCTTCAACTTGATTAGAAATGCTCAAACTTTCTTGCAAGCTGCCTTTGAGCATCCTCTGGTGAAACAGCTGTAGTTAAGAAGGATTTCTTCTCCCGTGGGTCACAGGAGGCAGCAATCAGCCAGAAGCGAAAGGGAAGCTTGGAGGCAGACCAGAGGCTTAGGAGGTGGAGCCTCTGGTCTCTATTCTTCAGTGCACCACTGCCGCATGAAATGACCTGGGACAAGTCTCCGCGCCACTCTTGGATAATGTAGGTGTGACGCAGGCATTCATCCTGCAGCTATGCCAGAGCCACACTGTATGCCTTTGCTGGACTCAGCTCAACTCATTTAGCTGGGGTTTCAATAGCACCTTAGGGAGATGGGTTCCCAACCCTCCATTAATTTTAAATGGAGGCACAGGTGCCTCTAGGGTTCTTGAAAAATCCAGCCCTTAATATTTTATGGAGAGGGTATAATGTGCCAGGAGAAAAGAAAGGTTTTCTTCATGTCATTAGTCGTGATGAGTCCTTAGGATAAAGGCAATTCACTGAAGCATTGCAAAGATCCCCTGCAACAAGCCCCACAACCTCTTATCTTTAATGACCATCAGCAGAGAGAGCACACAGCACAACTGCTTTGTACCAAAACGCCAGTTCAGTCAGCCAGTGGCTAGCAGCACGTTACCTGCCCTGCAAGAGCCTCACTGAGCTCCTTCTGGCAGCAGGGCTGCTTCTGAGAATTAAAAATGTGTGCAGCTCTAGTTGTTTCATCATTTAAACATCAGTTGAGAAATAACTTCTGCTAGACTTAAAAAAAAAAACACCCCAAAAACCAAAACCACCAAACCACTGTATCCAGCTTGGGACCTAGCCATAGCAGGGCTGCTGTTTGGGGTCAGCCAGATGGGTGTCCTTGGGCACTGCCAGCTGTGCTCCAGCTGTGCTGGAGACCACACTGGCAGGTTTGCTGACTCACGTGAGCCTGGTCTTGATACTGCCTCATACCCGCCTGTCCCAAGGCTTGCACAGGCGTACTGTACTACAGAGACCTGATAAAAGCTAGACTGGGATAAAGGCTGGCTTAGAGCCAATGTCAGCTTGCTTGTGAGAGGGACAAAACACTTACAAGCTCCACGGAGCACCGGACGTCAATAGCACCCGGCAGGACCCTACATGCATTCAGAGAAACAGTGGTCTGAGGTGTTCTGGGCCCACGGGAGCTGCAGGCGGTCAGTTTGGGTCACAGGTAACGTGACCAGCGTTCTTTCAGGCCATCGTCCTTCTTATTTCAATGTAAACACTTCCCACCTGTCCCGAATATGCATGCCATTCTCCAAGACTTTCCAGCATTGCTTACATTTGCAGAACTTTATTCCCCGCTCCCGCTCCCTGTGCCGCATCTGTTCCCAGCACAGCTGTGGCCACCCTGTTCTGTCTGGCTGACACCCCCGGCCCCCCCTTCCCCTCCAAACCACCTCCCCCTCCAAGACCAAAATACTCTGTTTTTATTTATTTACCCTGCAGCTGTCAGTGTTGTGTCTGGGTCAGCGCACTGCAACGTGGAAGGACACGCGATACGTGGAAAATCCTTAAAACTGCCAATCCTGGTAGTAACCAACATACACACCATCAACAAATATATCCCTTGGCCCTTTGCTCCTTTGAAAACAACAGGTCCAGGCAATGGAAGAAATGACATTGTTGGAGGCTGGTACAGATATCCTGGCCTGAACCAGCACTGGGTTTGCACATGGTCAGGGAGAAGAGGCAGGGCTGAAGATAGGGGCTATCCCAGGGCTGCCCACCCCCATTTTTTTTGCCACTGCGCAGAAATGCCCACGGCAGAGACATGGCTATGAGACATGGGGCAACAGCTTTGCTGTCTCTCTGCCCCACGCTGCTTTTTAAGATGAAGGGCAACACTGTAAGTGTTGCAAAGTGGAAGATGCTGTTGAAGAGCAGGGAGCATCCAGGATGGAGCATGGTGGCAAAGAAAGGCAGAGCCAGGAATGAGTCTGATTTTCTTCCGTTTCTCTGCTGATTTCAAGCTCAGTATCCAGATACCAGCTTTGGTGGAGGTGAGGCCTCAGCCCTGTTCAGCCACAGCATCCTATAAAGACAGGCTGCTACGTGGGCTCGCCAGTGGACCTCTCATTCCCACATCAGTGCAAAACTTGCCCTGGTGTAAAGACAAAAGTCTCTACCCGAGTAAAGCAATGAGTATGACTATCATTTAGCATTGGAGAGAAATAGGAAGAGCTTTTAAGTAGCCAGTGCCTAGTAAAGTAGATGCTTGGTGCTGACCAATGTTGTTTGATAAAACACACTTTCTATGCTTTCAGGAGGGCTTGACTTAGTCAAAATTCCCTGCTGTGCTGGTGGTACAGAACTGCAGTGGCTCTTCTTCATGTTGCCCACCCCGTGTGGCCCAGCAGCCACAAGTGAGGCCACGTTGTACAGGTGCTTGTGCTGCTTCACGGAACAGACCTGCAGGACCAGATGCTGGTGGATGTGCAGGATGCCCAGTCCCCTCTGCTCTGGGTGTGTGATCTGGAGTTGCTCTGCGTGCAGAGCAATGGGTTCAAATTGTCCATCTCACCTGTACGGGGGTATTCAGAGGCTCTGCTCTCTTTAAGCAGCCTTTTGTTTCTGCACAAATGCCCAAGGAAGCTAAGTTAATGTTTCAGCAAACTCCAGATGTTGTGTGGTACCCAGCATCCTGCTGCACTGCACGCAGAACATTTAGTTGATTGCTTTGGGAGGCTGTTGTGACCACATGGCCATTGGGAGCGGGGATGGATTGACTGGCTCAGGGCTACTGTGTGTCAGCAGCAATCATTTTTTTCAGTATGCTAGACCCTGGTTTTTAGGGAATCACTTCGTATCCTCTACCCCACCAAAATGCAAATACCTTCTAAAAAATAGCTGTAGTCTGCCCGCTGTGAGTGTGCTTAAAGACACTCGCCCATGTTACAGCTACACCACTAAACCAGGGCTGTGGTTTCCTGGACGCAGAGAGCTGGGTGCAGCTGAAGGCAGCGTTCCCCTGCAAATCCGGGTGTTCACTCCCGCCAGCAGCAGTGATTCAGGCTGAGGTAGGATGCACACCGCAGCAGCTGCATGTGCAGCTGGAAACCAGGTCTTCCTCAGCTGCCAGCCACTGCCCCAGGCAGTGCTCAGGGCCACAAGAACTGCTCTTTCCTCTGTACCTTCTCAGGGTGTGGGAGAAAGGGGCATCACTCTCCTCTCTTTAGCTCCAGGATGACATTAAGAAAGACTGGCATGGAGAAAGGGATTTTTTTCCCCTCTCTTTCTTCTTCCCTAAAAATAGCCAGTTTGTAGGTCTGTCAAAAACCAGAACAGCAAGTAAACTAAAACCCAAAAGGAAGGAGCTGGTAGCAGCACTGTGACCGGGTCACAGATGCCCTTGGTCAACCTCCTATCTGCTAAGCATCACCTGCCTTTTCACTGGCACCATCCCAAGTGCTGCAAGGCAACTAGCGGGTACCTCAACAAGAACCTTGCTGGAACCTCTCCCTCGGAACTCCAGAAGGACATGCTTTTGGCACCCAAGCTTTTGGGAGAGGGGATGGAGATGAGTAGGCAGGCTATGGCAAATGACTTCGCGTAGGTGTTACAGAAGCTGCAGGRTGCCTAGAGTCTGGCATCTGATGCGGGAGCAGGATTGGGAGCCTGAAGTGAAGACTGTGTTCAATGGGGACATGCTAGCTCCAAGCACCAAACTTGCATTGTGATAGTCAATTGAGTTGTCACACTGCTATCTCCTCAACCCGGGAGGAATGTGCAGGACCCTGAGGGCTGCAGAAGGTACTGGGAGGACAGAGCCTGTGTTATACCCTTAGTGCCGTGCACTCCTCAATCTCTGCAGCTAATGCAACTTGTTGAGAATCACAGCCCAGACCACGATCTCCCTCCTTGCAGCTCTGCTTTTGCCCTCCCAACCTGCAGGACTCACCTCCTTCTTGCATTGCTGCCTCTTCTGCCAGCTGCAGCCCCGCATTTTGGGGCAGTGAAGAGAAGAGAGACCTGCAGGTGATGAGAGGTGGGAGAGAGAAGATTACTTTTTTCTGGCAATTCGACTCCTTTCCCACCTGATGTTGGATTCTTTCTCAAAGTCATCATTTGAGAAGGCATTACCCCTCCCAGAAGGCACAGAAGGTTGTGATCTACATTGATATTTATCCATTACTGGTCTATGGTGTATCTAAGTGATGAAAACAGCTACCGACAGCTTAGCAGGTTAAGCAGAAATAGATTGCCTGGAACCACAGGTTCACATCCCAGCAGTAATATTTCCAGTCCTTCAGATGCAGCTAAACTTGTAGCTAGCAGCTTGCCGGGTGTTCAGAGATTGACGTTAATGACATGTTATGCAAAAGTTATCTCTTCCGGGACAGAATCTTATTCCTCCTAGTGCAGCACATGCAGTTATTGCTGTCTTCCACCCCAGAAGTGGCCGCATGTCTGATTCTGGCTACGTATACAGCAGCTTGTGAAACATGCCAAGACTTTCCAGCATGCAAGGCATTAGAGAAATGTAAGACAGTATCTGAGCTATGACAAGCAGAGTGCATGGCATCATATTCCATTGTGCAGCAGGGGAAATAGGGATGCAAAATATGTTCTTGAGCTGAATAAGCCATTTGGACAAAATAAGGACTGAGGTGAACTTTAGTCTCCAAATTTAAACCAAAACTGGATCACAAGTCTTCTCACATTGGTGTGTCACAGTTACCTCATGAAATTACCCCACCTCCATTGCCACCACCTGTTTTCTAGTGTAGGAGTTTAATTCATAGTTCCAGTCGCTGAAAAACACCCAAAGATTGGGGCAGAGCAAACAGGAAATCTGGTAGCTCGCCTATGGCAGGGTGAGTCATTTCAATACTCTGTGTGTTGTAGAACCTCAGACCCCGATGATTACTTTTCATTTCTCTTTTGACCTCATGGGACTTTTTATTTTTTGGACCTGCTCTGTGAGAAAGCATTTCAGATGTGAACATTTTCTTAGGTCTTCTTGCTGCTTCATGATTTGTGGTTAACATGGTGCTGGAGAAACCCAGCAAAAATCCCTCTGGTTAGCCCAGTCTAACCTAATCTAGTCCAGCTGCAGACCCTGAGCACCGAATTGCAACATCTAAAGATTTTTCAGGCCAAATAGCACCTCACGACATCCAGTCACCACTTTCACCTGGAGCAAAGGGAAGCGGGGAGCCCCACAATGAGTGGATGATGTGTTTGGGCTTAGTTTGCATCCGTGGGGCAGAGACCCTGATTGCAAAGCAGGGAAAGTAACTATCTCTGCTCTTAAACAGGAGTTGCAGTAGTGTTAGCCAAAGAACCTGAACTCTCCATCCCTTACTGGTTATAGTGGTGAGTCTGTGGAGCCTCATGCTTGCAGATGTTCAGCAGCATGCATCTGCAATTTGTGTTTCTCTCTTTGCCATGGTTAAGGCCTGGTGGGTGCAGTGCTGGCCATGTGGAAGGGCATGCAGAAGGTGATGGCTTTACTGTACTCTATAGGGTGGATGTGATTCCTTAAAACCACGCAGGTAGCAGCACTGGCCTGCACCAGGCTTTCAGCTTGCATAGACTGGAGCTACCATCAGACTAGCCAGCATAGGTAGCACTGGATGTGCAGACAGGACAGCTGGCTTCATGTGTAGCAGTAACCCAAGAGTTCACCCAGCTTCTCAGGAAGGATTTGCTGAGCTCTCTGTTATGTGGCTGCGTGGCTAGACAGTTCAAAGCTGCTTTGGCTACCCGTGCATCAGCTGTGCTCGATGCCTGGAGTCGCTTGGGAATGTTTGTTTGATTGTCAAAACATTTTGGTGTCAAGGGCCTCTCCACACCCTCTGGTGCGATGTGATCCCTGATTATTAGACTGAGCTTGACTGTTTGGGAGCCCATCCCAGTGCTATTTAGACCTGCACAGAGAAAGGGTAAGATACCACTGTGTCAAAATGATAGCTGGTGTGACGGTACCTGCTGGAGTGAGCAGGGCGCTGGGTATGCAAGGTCTGAAGTAACAAGCAAGTATCTGAGCTCATTCATCTGCTGTGGCAAGTTTTTGAGCTGAGGACAACAGAGCCCAGCCCCGCCTGTCCCACCAGGGTCTGGTGCTCTTGAAGATGACCAGAGTGACTGTTTCTTGTTTTGGGGTGGGGTTTGGGGTTTTTTTTCCCTCTGCTTTAGTTCTTTTAGAGTCTTGGTCTGGGCTTGCCCAGAAGCTTGGCCACAGGCTTGGGTCCCCGGTGTTCGACCATGGTTCAGTGAGCAAAGTTCAACTGTTGCCATGCTGGGGTTGGGCACAGTTCAGCTCTTCATGTGCACCCCAGAAGAGGAGCTCGTGGCGGGCAAACCCTGCTTCCTCACCCAATTCCTGGGGAAGGAACGGCTACACCATGTGCAGGGTGCAGCCCACATGGACGAGAGGAAATGGCCTCAAGTTGCGCCAGGGGAGGTTTAGATTGGATATTAGGAAAAATTTTTTCACTGAAAGGGTAGTCAGGCATTGGAACAGGCTGCCCAGGGAAGTGGTGGAGTCACCATCCCTGGAGGTGTTCAAAAAACGTGTAGATGTGGCGCTTCGGGACATGGTTTAGTGGGCATGGGTACTGGGTTGATGGTTGGACTCGATGATCTTAGAGGTCTTTTCCAACCTTAATGATTCTATGACTCTATGATTCTATGAGTAATGAGTGGAAAAAGCTGGAAGGTCTCGGGCCCTGCTGCTCTGTCCTCCCCATCATCTGGTGCTGCAAAGGGGCACAGACACAGGCAGCATCTGCTGACCTTTGAGGGTGCCCAGCTCCATAACTACCCTGTTGATCTCCTTGCCGGTCCCCACTCTGCGCTCATTGGGATATCACAGCCATCAGCAGCCCCAACGGCTGGCGGCAGTGGCACGGTGACTCACCTGGCTTGGCCCTCCCTGCACTGAATCCTGCTATCAAGCTGATGATCTGCTGGTAATTTTGCCCCAGCTGAGTGCTGTAGACCTGCTCTCACGCATCCTGCTCTCCCTGTAGGCAGAAAGCTTCCCCCCCCCAAATTACCCCACCCTTGCTCAGTGTACCCACAGCCTCTGGCCATTCTTCAGTACATTGTCTGTTTTGGAAACCAAAAACCTCTGCCCTAGTACCTAATTTCAGGAATTAGGCTCTGGAGGCCAATGAGGTGCCACAGAGAGATGCGGGCAAGTACATTTTTGTGGAGGTGGCAACTCTGAGGCCATTCCTCATTAAGACAGGGAGGTGATGCCCACACTGCCCTGCTGAGCACAGGCGTTACAGTTAATGGTGAGCAGCTTTTCTCTAAAAGCTCCCTCCTGGCCCCTTTGTGCACAGGGAAGGACATGACACATCATGGCACAGCAGTGGGAGAGGGCCTTTAGAGCAGCTCCAGGGCACAGACTGCAAGCTGTGAAGTGCAGATGTGTGTTGCTGCACTAGTACAAGCACAGGTCATGATCTTTCTTTGCTGTGCTGTCTTCTCTATTCCTCCTGTCACGCTTTTACCTCCATTTTCTCTTTCCCCTCTGTCTCTCCTTTGTGATGTCATACGTGATATAGGGGCTTTGTTCAAAGAGGATGCTATACTGCAGGGCTGGGCTGAGAACTCACCAGCTCATTTCATGCAGGACACTGAACAACCGTCAGTCTAGCCTGCTTGGGCAAAGCAGAGGTGCAGAGATATACTTCAATAACCAATTTCCTAGTCTGACTTTGGGGTTTGGGCGTTCATATATAGCTCCTACCGCACAATCAGTAGCATTTAAGAAAAAAGAGTAAGAAATGAAATGGCTCTGTTGCTTCTCCTGATTCCTGGGAGGAGTTCCATGTTGAGCACCTGAATGATTTACCAGTTTGGAGGGGGGACCCTTCATGTCCTTGGAAAGGGAGTCCGGGTCATCTCCTCTGCTGGCATGGAGCTAAAAGGGAAGTGAACAATGCTGAAGGTAGAAAGCTGTGCCACCAGCCCCGAGGCCTGCAGTGCCACTTCCAGTGGGATGGCAAGAGCCTCGTGGGAAGGCTTTCTGCAGGAGGCAGGCAGAGGCTTCTCTGTGCCCAGAGGAGAGGCATCCCTTATCCAGAAGGGTAAAAAAGCTATTAGCTAAGCTGAAAGCTCTGGTTGATGTTATAAGAGCATCTTGGGGCTTATTTAGAAACTTCTGGGGTTTATCTTAGCTGGGATTGTGAGACTCCTTAATGATGTCTTTCTGCTTCACAGCTACTAGTAACAGAGGAAAGCAAATAGCCCTTTCATACGTGAATCCACAGACCAGGAGTAAAGTTAAGCATGATATGAATAATGCCTTCTTGGATATCCCCTTCTTGTGGCCCCCTTTGATTTAATTTAGATTATTATTTATTTCAGGGTGACCAGTGTCCCACCTTGCCAAGGAGGTCAATGGAAGTTTAGCTGCCGACTTCATGAACAGGATTTCAACCCATGTCTGTGATTAGTGATGAAATGAAATCCACGGCTTGAAATCATTTAGCCAGCATATCCGATCAAACACAAACATCCTCTGTGCTTGAAAATAAATGAGGGTTGGAGGCAGCTTGCCCGCTGCAGAGGTTTACAACACGTGTGATAGATTGATGAGCTGAGAACAAGCTGCCACCCTCCACCCCCATCGTCGGTGACTTTCCAGCATGGGGAAGGGGACACTGAGGCCAGAGGTGAAGGATATACTTTCCAATAAGTGTTACAGTGGGAGGTGGGAAATATGAGCTCCCAGAGGAGGAGAAGGAAAAAAAGGCAGGCACTGTGCTCTGTTAAGCAGGATACGGTTTAGACAGAGCAGCTGCTTGACAGGCTTCTGGCAGGAGGGTCAGGGCAGGAGCAGCCCTGTGCTTGCAGCACCTGTTATTGAATGCTACCCGCAGGTACCAGGGCAGCACAGACCATGCTTTCTGGTTGATACAGTCTTTTTCCAGTCGCGTGTGAAGCTAAAGGGCCTGCGAGATGAAAGGAGAGAGCCGATGAAACGGCTGATGAGGTCTGCCCTCCATGAGATGCAGTAACACCAGCAGTAACACAGAAAGGCTCTCGTCCAAGCAGATTTTGGGGGTTAAAGGTGAAAATAAAGTCTGACTTTGAGTTCCAGTGTCACTGTTCAGTGATTTTTAATTGGGGAATTCATGTTACTTGCCCTTTGCTTTTTTTCCCCCCATAGCATGCCAGCTCCAGAAGCACGGCAGAGGGTTCGGGCTCTCAGAGCAACGTGCTTTCCCTGGTGCAGAGTAGCTGCACCATCAGCTGAATCAAGCTGTCGTGGTTGGGARAGTGGTGAGCCTGTTCAGCTGAGGAACAGTTATGCATTAAGCCAGGGCCAGTCAGTCACAGATTCTGGTGGCTGTGGGAACTCTCCCAGTCTCTGGAAGCATATCCCTGTGAGATGAAAAGAGCCTCATCTCTGGAGCCCAGCTCTTGAACGGAGGCATGGAAGGAATGCTGGCCTCTCCTGAAGCACTGTCCCACCAGATCCTTTACAAGGAAATGCGGAAGAGATTTATTTTTAAGCCAAATCTAATTAAAAAAAAAAAAAAAAGACAAAAAGGAAGTGGTTAAGGGCATATTTTACTGTGCACTAAGGAACTGTAAAGGATATAGAGTCTAAATTTTTCAGATGTTTTGAAAGCAATCCCATGAAAAGCAAAAGCACTTCACAGAAATCTCTTTGATTTCTAGGTTGCTTCCTACGTGTTGGTGCTAAACCAGAGGTCCTCGAGCTGAGGATCTTTCCTTCTCCCCTCCCCTCCATCCCACACTKCCTTCTAACCACTGACAGTGGGTAAAAATATTCATGTTTCAGTCCAGTACTTTTATGCACGTCTCACACTGGAGGGTTTTTTCCATTCCCCTGGGGTTGGGCAGGCCATGATTATCACTCTAATAGAGTTAATTAAGAGCCTTGAGGCCCTGGCATTTTGTTTTCTTTGGGACCAGACCTATGGCTTGGGCCTCTGAGCTACCTGCTCTGCCCCAACACTTTCCCTGAAAAAACAGCCAGGCAAAATCCAGCAACCAGCTCCTCAGGAGCCACGTGCACTCTCCTGCCTTAGCGTGTGCTAGGGGAGCAGATGTAGATGTCTTCTCCTCCATGGCATGTCGCTGAGCTCCATTGGCTGCAGTAAGCTCCCTGGAAAGGCACAATGTGTGCTGATCCTTTACTGTGAATTGGACTATAGCTCAAACACATAAAAATAACCCTAGGAAATGAATCAGCAAGACAAGGCACATGCCCAAGAAGTCCATCTCCAGGATGGGCTTGATGCTCAGGATGCCGGTAGAGCAGCAGTCTGCTCAGGGAGCAGGTGAAGGCCATCAGGTTGGGGCTGTAATTGCTTATCATTATCACCTGGGAGAGCCATCCCCCAAAGTGAGATTTCCCCCTTGCCACAGCCTCACTCAACTCAATGGGAATCTCTGAGATCAGGTAAGGACTTTCCTTCTTAATAAATACGGGAGCATAGGGTCACTCCCACATGTGGAATAAAATAATAAAAGGCTTTTATGTGGGAATCTTGCTGTCCTCTGGAGAGTTATAAAGATCAAAGACTTAAAACAGTGGCTAATTGCAGGTGAGGTTACTACTGTGAAACAATTAGCCCATGTGCGTGCCTGTGAAAACGGAGAGGGTGCGTTGCTAGCAAACTGAAGTGTCTTCTGTAAAACTGCCCTCAATTTTAGGGAATGTTAACTATTTTCTTGCTGAGTTATGATWCTTCTAAGTGACCAGTTTGAGTCCACAAAACCTAGTACTCCACTGGATCCTGTCCCCTTCCTAGGCTTGTAACTGGAATATGAGTCTGAAGAGCCAGCGTGGGACTTTTAAATAATGGGGAGAAAATCCTGAGGACAAACTAGCATGGCATTCTGGAGAGGAAACTATGTTCTTTAGTCCATGAGAGCTGTTAATGTAGCAAAGAGGAAAAAGAAGATTTGAAAGGTATAACTGGGGGGACTTGAAGCCTTTGTCTCAAATCTTTACGGGGCCATTCTGTAGCTTGATGGATGAGAGTAAACTATTGCTATGATTTGAAACTGTCAAACCTACAAAAMCAGGATGAGAACAGACAGTTTTCCATAACGCTGAAGGCCCCCAAGGAGGTCTCTGAGCCGGGCAGTCAACCCTAGTTTGTTTACTAGTGCTGTGGAAACTATGATGAACTGTAGAAAAAAATGGCAGTAAAAGCAGTTGAAGAAGGGTTTCAAAGGGAGGGAGTTGAGCTGGTAATTGAACAACAAAACGGCCTTGGGAATTCATGCCTGAGAAATATGAGTCTGGAAAGGATGAGCAGAGCTGAAAAGGCACAGCCCTTGGATCCAGGGTACCCGATGTTCAGGAGACAAGGCCTGGGGCTGGCTCTGTGGTGAGCTCTGTCTCGTCAGAGGAACAGACCGAACATGAGCAATGAGGGGTAGAAACCAAGACCTGATGTTTTCACAAGGGTAATGGCCTGATCTGGGGTCTTGTGTTTCCCCCTCAGATAGAGGAGAGGCTGAAAAAGGCAGGGAGAAGGGGTGGGGCTTGGAGGACAGGGAGTAGTTCTGTGTCAAAGCAGAGTGAAAGATTCTGCTTATGAGAGTTATTGAGATAGTAAAAAGGATTGTGAAGAAGTGATGAAATGGCAAATAACAAGGAAAGTACTGTTTTCCCTTTGTTTTCCTTTCCTAGGAGATGTTTAGCGAAGAGGTGAACAACAAGCAGGTTTTCAACAAACTTGAAAGTAAACAAAGAAAAGTCTTCTATTAGCCTGTTAGGCAGTTGATTTTTATTTTTTTTCTAGTATTCATCAACTCTCCAGGCTGGTAAACTGCACGTCCATGCAGCTGAGCCTGCGGGCATATAGACTTGTAAGAGTGGCACTAGTCACATTGTGCAGTCATTTGAGTTTCCTGTTCAGAGACAGGAAGCAAAAACCTTTATCATTATTACATCCTAGGCTTTTCCATTTCTGCTTCACATCATTATAATGTCTAAGGTAAGACACCTGTCCTCTGAGCTTCGAAGCATGGCTGTGGCTGCTACTTAACCCCTCTTTTCACAAACCAGGTATCTCCTCTTCTCCCTGCACCAATGACCTAATTGCATGCGTGCATGCTGACACAGGGTGGAAAGAAGAAAGTCTTTAGTTCAGCAATTAGTTGCTGCCATTGCAGGCCCTTCCACAAGATAATTGAGCACCATTAAGTAATGTTTGGTTCTGAAATGTAGCAATTATCACGGTAATTGCAAGGACGTTCCTTGAATTTGGACCGATTTTTATTGAGGTGTTGAGTGTTTCTGCTCCACATCTAAGCTGCTGGAGTACCTGGTGTGAGACAATGGGGGAAGCAAGCAGGGAGGAGGAAGGAAGCATGTTCTCTTGGAGAGCCTGCCAAGAGCCCAAATTTGGTGGTGGTTTTTGTGTCGCAAGCACCTGGTACTGAGCTGGCTTCACCCTGCTCTCGCCAATACCTCAGCCTGAGCAGGGGGATCTTCCCCTTCCTAAGGCCAAAGCAGAGACAGGGTGGTGGAGCGCACTCTGCCCGGGCTGGCTCTTGACCTTGCCAGGCTCTGCCTCCTTTCAAATGTGCAAGTCATTCTTGCATAGCACCGAGCTGGTTTCTGGTCTCGAAGGTTTGCAGTCCAGTGCCTCTTCACTGCCAGGAGCAAGGATCTGAGCTTCAAGGGGATGGGATTGKCCACTAGAGGGTAGCACAATTAAAAGCATAAGGAAGTTTCATTTCTTGAAGTCCGACTGGCTGTGCTGGGGAATGCACAGCAGGGATGGTCAGACCTCTGCAGACCCTGTGGACACACAGTGTCTCCAGGCTATGTGCTGCCTGATGGATGGGGCAGTGCAGGAGCAGAAGCAAGCTCATGTCGAGAAGAGGACTTGCCACAGTGAAGCAAAAGCATGTGGCAGCAGAAGCAGAGCAGGGTTCCCAGTGCTGCTCCTGCTCTTCCTGGTCACCATCCTCCTTCCTTCCTCCTCACCAGAGTCCAGGGTCCCAAAGGAGTCTTTTGGCTTGGTTCTACTGTTGGCTTAATGTAATTTCTTGAGCTGTGGGTCTGAACCCAACCTCAGAGCTGGGATACCACCAGGCCAGATGGAAAATACCAAGTCTTTCTCTGTTTTCTGAGTTAACACATCTATAAAAGATTTCTTGGGTTAAAAATACTGGAGTAGGTACTGCTCTTCTCTTCACCTCTGCTGGCACGTACAGAGCACCATGCACACTAGCAGACAAGAATGTGACCAGTTCTTAAAATCACAGTATTGTGTGAATGGAGAGAAATGAGTGCTGGGTCACACAAGAAGCAAGGTTTTAATTTTAAAGCATGCCTCTGGAGCCAAAGGTCAGAGTGGAGCTATCCTCCCTTGAACACAATCCCCACCACGACACTGTATTAACATGATACTTAAAAATGCAGCTGTGCTCTCGGGTTAAAGTCCTGGCTCTGCAGAGAGCACACTCTGGCAGGATCAATTTCGAGGATGGAGAAATGTGGTGTCTGACGCACACTAAAATGTCTGTCTCCTGATCCGCTGTGCAGTAATGCATCAAGCATGTCTTGAAACGTGGGCTTTGCCAGTTGCCAGCACGCGCCAGGGACAGGGGGTTAGTTATGATGTTAATGTAGTTAATTGGAGATATGGAGAAGTCTGTGAAGGAGAAGGCAAATGCTTTTCTTATAGTCGTGTGGCTCATTAGAGCAATTGCGTAGCACTGTCAGGGTAAAAGAGCTTTTTCTCTTCAAGGGTATTCGTAGCATGCTAAGAAGCCTCATTGCTTCATGGGGGTCACGATGATGTTTCCTCGCTGTGTTTTGGGCAGCATCAGGACATGAGCAGGTGCCCTGCAATAGCACAGCGCAGTGTTATGACGCTGTTGTGAAAGAATCCAAGTGACTCAAGGTAGAAATTTCTCATCGCGTAGAAAAGGGCCAACTTGAAACTGATCCTCACTAGTTGCAGGACATCACCACTGTGGTAGCAAGACACAACAGCACAGAGTTCTTGTTTAACCATGAATATGTCCTTGTAACCCATGGGACAAACTGTGGCCTTTGTGCTGTGTCTGCCCATTTTAAACCAAAAGGTTTATTCCCCAGATCACGACCCATCAGGTTAATGCATCTTCAGAGGTTGTTGCTGGTCAGTTGACACCAAGGACAGCTTAATCTGCTTTTCCCAGATTACCGTGATTGTCAAGTGACTCCCTGCCCACTCTTGCACACCAGCTGACCTCGAGGAATCTTTGCAATATTTCATCTTTTGGATGGGTTTTATACCATTGTCCCCCTCAGATACATCACCTCCTAGGAGCAGCAGGGGAAGACATGTTCGTTTCCCACCTTGTTTTTACAGGCTGCCAGGTGATCTGGGGCTCTTGAGTTTGTGCTTTGGAGAGGAGTATGTGTCGGCGCAGGGTTATAGTCATGTCTGCAGTGAGGGTCATTGCCTTCTGGAAGAAAGGTGTCCTTTTGAGAGACATGGACAAGGAGGCAATGGCCCTTGAACGTACAAACTCCTTGGGAAGTGAGAAGCACATTCATCTTGTGCCTTCCCTGGCAGCCTTCAGGTCCCCTGTGCCTCCTGCTGTGTTGCTCTGGGCTGGTGCTATGCATGCAGGACTGCCCAGGGGTGGCAAGCAAAGACCAGGAGGCTCTGGAGTGCCTTGCTGAAAGAAATGACCGTTCACCAGCTGGCAGCACGGGTGTGAACCGCTCCCCTGGGGCATTTGAAGCACGAGCAAGTACAGTAGTGTATTGAGTTGTGTGTGGTGGCTTTTTCCTTGTTGCCTTAGGGAACAAACAAGTCTCTCATTAGCCCTCGGGTGGCCTGGTCTGGGGTCTCTATTCAGGGTGGCACACTGCTTCCCTGGCCTGACCCTGACCCTGGAGCGCAGCGGGAGGAAGATGACTGGGAGGGGGAGAGCATGGGGGCTATTTTTGCTCCCGTATCGCTATCTAGTTAAACTCCAAGATGCTGTCCTTCACTGCTGTCTGCCGCCTCGCTTGCTCTGTGGCTCTCAAGTGTTTACCATTGACAGGCTGCGAGCAGATGGACTGGCAAGAAGAGATAAATTTGACCCAAGAAGATGTCATTTGAGGAACAGCTGAGGCTAGTGTTTCACCAGATGTCCCAGCTTTAACCCATTAGCAACTTCAAGGAACTCAGCGTTGTCAATGGCTTAAACATACTCCGTTACTACATAGGCAGGGCACAAAGGCTGCTGTTAAAATTTGCACAAAAAGCAGATATTCCAGGGTTTTGCAAGGGGGCTGCCATGATCTCAAGCCCAATAGGCGAATGCAGTAGTGATGTGTACCCTGGTTACATAGGTGTCCTCTGCAAGCTTGGCTCAAACAACTGGAGTTAGTCAAAATGTTGCCCATTCAGTGCTAAATGAATCTGCTGGTGCATGACCCAGCAGATACCGTGTTATGACAATACTGACAAATGCTCTCAAAGGCATCCGCGTGATTGGGGTAGCTGGTTTTCCCCTTAGTGATTCTGTATTGAGCGTCCCAAGAGACATTGCTGTTTCTGCTGCCAGATTAAATGTGTATGCATGTGCTTGGTGGCCGCGTACCTCGGGCTGTGACAATGTGGGCTGCTCTTCATCAGATTGTGCCTAGAAAATACTGCAGAGCAGTGAATGAGCCCACATGAGTGGGTGGATATGCACACACAGTCACTGAGCGAGAAAGTTACGTATAGCTGTACAGAGCTCTTTCCAGCATCCTCAGCTGAGAGCAGGCACAGCACCAGAGCAGCGATGGCTCTGCATCTGCACTGAGTGTTTCTGTAACTCTGCCTATGTGGTCCTCCAGGAAGGGTTGTCATCTGGCATTTAGATAGGTTTAACGAACCACATTCAAATGGGTAAAATGAAGTTGTGGCTCTAAGGTCATCCTTTAGTGTAGCGATGTGGGATTTATGGGTATTGAAGCCAGTGAGACAAGCTAGCTGTGGCCTGATCATGGGAGCATCTCCCACCGTGATAGTATCTCCCACCTTCCACTGATGGCTTTATGCTGCTGTTTGTTGGAGGTGACTTTACCACTGGTTTTGTTGGTGTGGCAGCTCCTTGCCTAGGACAGTGTTGGGGGGGCACAGGCAGGTGTCCATGTGTTATTTCCCTATGCACCCCTTCTTGCTGTCAGTGTTATGAAGAGCTGAGTATCTCGGGGTTTTTTCCTATGTGAAGTCTGAAAAAGACCAAGTTTACAGTGTCTCGTGTTAAACCCCAACTTGTCACCTTTAGCTCTGATGAATCCACCTGAGTACATGCTCCCAACTGACGTAACCAGAAAGCCCAGGGGAAAGTGAGCACCTTCCCATTAGCTGGTGTTTGTTAATGGATGTTTTTTACCCCAGGCAAATTTGAGTCTAATCAAATTGCCCTCTTCAAATTAATTGCCTTGTTCAAGGCTTGATCTGGGAGGTGGAAGAACAACTCCTCTCCCTTTATCTGGGAGAGTGTGAGGGAGTGTTTGGCACTGTATGAGCCTGTTTCAAATGCAGCACTTCTCTCGCTGGGCMTCTACTGTGTGATTTTGGGGAAGTCAGAGGTTCAAATTTGCCTCTGTCTTTCCTCTAAAGCCCTGGGATGGAGCATCCCTCTTGGCAGTGGTCTGCACAGCTTTCTACCAAATTTTGTAAGATATTTAGGGCTAGGTTTTCAGCCRGTATAAACCAATGTCCCCAAATCCCCATAAATCTGTCCACTTCTTTCCCACTGAGGGGATGCCATATATTTCTTGACCTATTCCTGCTCTGTTGGGAGGATGTTAACACTGAAGTCAGAGGCCAAAGCGTACCAGCAAAGTCTTTCCCTTGCAGCCACTTTAATTTGTGCTGGTCTCTGGATTTTCAGGGAAACCACCCCTGGGCTCGATCACGGAGCTAAGAGCTCCCTACTGCAAGGACTGCACTGCAGACAATTTTTCCACTTGAGCAGGGCTCTGAGCGCTCGACTGCGAATGCCAGCATTTACACAGACTGCCCAGCTGCTTTCGGATGTGTGTGCTGTTTACATGCAGACTCCAGCTGGTAGCTGCAGTAGGATTTAGCCGGGCAGGGGCTGTTGGGGAAAAGCTTCTCCCTGCTATAGAGATGAGGCAGTGTCTGTGTTGCCAGTAGGACAAGCTGGCTGGTTTTATTACCCTGAGACTTGCCTTCTGGACAAGAAAAGCCATGAAAGCTGCCCCAGAAAGGAGGAGTTAGTGGTGTTAATCTGCACAAGAGATGCCTGCACTGCCAGTGCTGGGGTATTCGATAGCTCTGCCTTCCTTGAAGTGGCACCTCTGATGTGAATGGGGAGGGCAAGTAAAAACTGAAGTACAGAAAGCAAGAAATCCCTCTTTCTGCCCTAGCAATTACGTTTTTTTGCCACAAAATGGCCTCTTTTCCTATGAGTTCACCTCCTCCCCACGCTTTGTGTGGCAGGATGGGAAGATACAGTAATGAGGACAGGTTTTATTGGAAATAGTGCTTGGCTGGGCAAAACCAGAATCTGTTTTATGCACTGGGCTGGGGAATCCAGCGCCATTGCGGGCTGACCTTCCCAGGCTGTCCAAATGCGAGTGGGTGTTTTAAATATCAACATTTTAATGGCATTTACTTCAATGTTTTGTTCAAGAAGGATTTTCTATTCCTCCCGCTCCTCTCCCCCCTCCCCAGGGTGCTGGGAAGTTCATCCCAGAAAAAAGCGAGACTGGAGAATGTGTGTCTCTTGGGGGGTTTTTGATAACTGATAAGAATTGTGGAAAGTCCCATAGGTGAGCATTTTCCTTCATTACTCAACAAGACTTGGCGCTAATATTTCTTAGGAACCTGCTGCTCTCTGTGTCTCTTTTCACGTAGTTTTATTGTTATGACATGTACAGTAGCTGAAATTTAAAATCCATTGAACTGGGGCCAACGTCTTCTAAATGGCCACTGATTAGGAATTCTGTGATTTTTTGAGATACCTGATGCGAATGGTTCACCCCTGCCTTTCCAGAGGAGCTGAGCATTCATGAGTGCTCTGAAACAGAGCATGCTGTGCTCCTAGGTTAGCAGTTTTAATGAGATCTGTGGAACAGCTCTGCTCTGCAATCTCATTTATTCTACTGCATAGTAATAATGAATGGGAATTTTCTTTGGAGAGAAAATGAATATTTTGTCAGAATAAAAATTGCTGGRGCTTATCAACTTCTTTCTGATTAGCTTCATCAGTCAACGTTTTCTGATTAGAAAAAGAAGAATATATTGGAAATGCAATATTTAGGAAAACTACTCTTGACAAGTGGAGTTTTGGGAGTTTGCTGACATATTTGCTTGACATATTTTTGATCTGAGATGCAAATTTTTTGGTTTAAAATGTTGTATGRGAAAATGTGGGTTGTTTTGTTGGGGATTTTTTTATTATTTGTTTTGGGTGGGGTTTTTTAATCAAGTGCAAAGCAAGAGAATAAGATGCCTTCCCTCATTGCACTGGACAAAAGTGTTACCCTTTCAGTATTTTAAACGCATAGCCCATGCTAAGCAGTAGAGCAATGTTTCCTTCTTGATGGGTAGTGGAGGCCAGACCCTGCAAGGGCAGAACAGTATTAACCCCCTCGTGGCCGCTGACGTCATGTGTGCTGTATTTTGGGCAAGGCACCTCGCCTGCTCTTCAGCCCATGCTCTCCTTCAACCTACATTGCATGGATGGAAACCCACATGTGGGCTGTGGCTTCAGGCGACCTTCTGGGAGCAATGGGGAGAGAAATCAGTGCTCCGTGCTGTCCCTTAGCGTGCACCATCCTGTAGCGCCAATGGCACAGGCATGTTTTGTCTGACCTGACTCGCCGCTGTACCTTGCAGCAATCCCAGGTGATGAGAAAACCGTTCTTAGAAAGGTCCCCAAGTCACGGAGCTGGTGGGGTCGGTGGTGCTCTGAGTTCAAGCCATCCCCGAGCTGTGCGTCCATTTGCTTGTAGGCTGCAGGTGGCTATGCAGACCCTCGCCTCGCCGGGGAGCACATGGCGCTTGGCCTGGCCTCAAGGGTAGCCCACACCGAGAGTGGCAGGTGATTTCCAGAGCAGCCCTTACGGGAGATGCAGCCCAGGGAATCGCTGGGTTCACCTCCAGGACGGCTCTCGGGGGTTCACCGCGGGCCAGGCGGGAGGAAGTCACCGCCGCTGCCTGGC
Organism: Oceanodroma leucorhoa; assembly: GCA_030449065.1. Classification (NCBI taxonomy): domain Eukaryota; kingdom Metazoa; phylum Chordata; class Aves; order Procellariiformes; genus Oceanodroma; species Oceanodroma leucorhoa. The sequence goes on from JASVER010000036.1 coordinate 2,108,785, forward strand.
TTAGATCTTCCAAAACTGCTGAAGGCAGAAAGGCGAACAAGCAGCAGACAGCAAAGGAAAGATTAATTGGCCGTCTGCCTGAAGGGCTGGTTGGGGTTGTATTTCTTGTTCTTACCCTTGCAAATTTCTACAGGATTGTAAATCTTGAGCTGCTTCCCAAATGGGGAGACTTCAGGTGTGTTTTTCTAAATAAGCAAACCTGAGCATACTTAAGTTCTTTGACTCAACACACAGGAATTCCCATTGGCTTTATTACATGCTGACAAGCATGCTGGGGAAAGCAGGACAGATCAATGGCTGTGTTTGAAGCGAGCCATAAATCACTCGTGACACCAGGCAGCAGATTGACTGACTAGCCCTGTTCCTCCTCCCCTCCCAGCACACCAGTGCTGACCCCGGCTTGCCACCGAGACGTCGGGGAGGGCTGCCTGTGATTAATGCTGCAAACAAAACCCTGGCCCGGTCGGCAGCAGGCAAGCTTGAGCTGAAGGTCTCTGGAGGGAAGGGTCAGAGGACAGCGGTACGAGTCAGACGAGGAGTAAATGAAAATTGGTTAAATCTTCCCCAGCTCCAAGCACCATTGCCCCATGCTATATCCGCTCTTTTCTCGGTGCTCCCGTGAAATCCTTGCTTTGCGTGAATGTCTGTCCCTGCCCTGAACATGTTGTGTGAGCGTTTAATGTCACGGGTTGAGAAAAAAAAAAGGTTAAAGCTGCAAAATTGACAGGAGGGTTTCTGATGCCAGACGTGGGAATTCGGCCTCTGACGGGTTTTGACTTTTCGGAAGGAGCCGAGATGGGCAGATGGTTTTGAATTTATTATTTTTTTCACTGGAAATTGTAGCCTTGGGGTGATAGAAAATCAGACGTAGCCCTGGTCTAGACAGCAGAGGGGTGTGAGAACCTCCAGACTGCCAAGCACTCCCCTCCCCTGCCCCCGTGCACCAGGGCTGGCGTGGGAAGGGAGGGACAATAAGAAAAACTGCTGGAAAAATCGCACCATTCTCGTTTGAAGCTTTCAGACCGCTCTTTTGTTTTTACTGATAGGTTGAGATAAAAATTAGGGAAATTATAATTAAAAAATGAAAGCAATAGAAAGCATAGCCACTCATCCAGTTTGGTTGAAACCCTTCTTTTTGGTGGGAGGAGAGAATGAGAAAGWTCTATATTTTTCATCCAAATTGAAAAATAAACCCTCCTCCAATTCCAACAGTGGCTTGTCATCTCTCTTTGGAGCTGTCTCTCTGGAGGAAACAGTTAAGCAACTAAAGAAACCCATCCCTGCATGCACAGAGCTTGCTCCTTCCATGGGAGCACAGGATACTGGGAGTGCCTTGTGTTGGTAGATAAGAGTTGAGATGCCAGGGCTGTGGGTCTGCCCCCAGGCAAGATTTTAATTAAAATTTATCTATATTATATCAAATATTTTTCTGAAAATTTTCAAAGTTGTTTCCATGTCTTGTGCTAAAAAGAAATCAAGGGAATATTTTACAGGATCTTGACACTCATACTTTTTTCATCTAAATGACATTTTTTTCATCTAAAAAGGTTGAAGCCCTATGTTGATGCAGTGTTTGGTAAATAAGAAATCTTGGTAACATTGACAGAAAATTATTTTCTTTTTTTTTTTTCTTTTTTTTTAAGTCAATAAGAATTGTTCACGAAGCAGGCAATGCCATTAATGATAGCATCTTCAAGGTTTTCCTCTTGAAAAAGCAGACCTGTAATGGACACCCAAGGGCCCTGCCCTTTCTGTGCAAATAACCTCAACATTCAGCAAACTGCAGTAGAAATCAGCCAGTGTCAGGATGGGGCCCTTCCACCTTCGCAGGCAGTGCAGTTGTGCAGTGTTAACACATGCCAGAAGACTTCTGCTGACGGCGAAGAGTGAGTTTGATGTCTGTAGGCACTTTGGTTCCTGTGCTCTGGAGGCGGGCAGGCCTGGCCAGGTTGCTTTCTTTTGTGCTTTTTCAGGGCAAAGCGAAGCATTCAGAAATGGAAACTCTTGGTGAGGAGATAGCTTTTCTTTCCCTGCCATCGTGCTCCTCTCAAGCACGGCTCAGTTTTACTTTACAGGGTTTTCCTTTCATCTGAAACCTTCCAATTTCAGGCAGGTTAACTTGCCAAGGTGCACCTTCCCTTTCATAAATATTGCAGTAGCTACAGGCTATGGAGAGTTAGCCAAGCAAGTTCTCTTCATCTATCATGATCTCACCCCTCCCTTAACCCCCTCCTCTCCCGCCCTCTCATTAAATAAGAACAAAAGGTAAACCGTAACCCTCTCACATGCCGCATTAATATATGGTATAATTTTCCAGTTCTGCCCAGTTCTGGTATGGCAGCTGAGCGGTTGTGTAGAAAATGGGGCATCCCTCACGTTGGGAACACTTGCAATCTCCTGTCTAAACTTGCTCCAAGCTGGAACATCCTGGGCTGCCCAAACGCTGCTGCAATAACGATGAGGTATCGGGCACTTTTTATGCCCCTGGGCATCAGAGGTTGAAGGACCCGTCCCTGCTCCCTGGTACCTAAGCAGCAGCTTCCCAAACTCCTGTTTCCCTGACCTTCAGCTCATCGAGGGTTAGCAGAGCTGCTGTCTCTGCTGTTTTGCAGGTCAGGCCTTTGGGGAACTGGCACATGCTCCGTCCTTGCCTGCTGCGGAGGTTTCCTCCTCTGGGGGCTGGCTGTGCTGCAAGCTGCCCTCTGTGTGCGCGGGGGCTATGGGGAGCTCTGCAGCTGGCGTCCCTGCCGGGAGCGAGGGCTGCTCTGCCTCCCACCTGGGTTGCAGGGGAGTTGGGCTTAGTTCTGCAAACAGAAATGACTTGAAATACAGGTTCCCAGCGCTCAGCTAAGTAGAGAATGCTTTTCTTTCCCTGTGGCCTTCTGGCACTGCTAACACACGGGAGAATGGGGTTTGTGTGCATCCTCACTGCACTTCTGTTTGAGGCTCTATACGCACGCACGCGTGTGTGTACGTGAGTGCATAAAGATGCACTTCAAATCAATATTCTTTCACCATGCTTCAAGGATACAATTGCTTCTGATTAAAGAAGCAATACATTAGCTCATGGAGCCATTCCTTTGCTCTTATGTCCTGAACAGAGGATACACCAGATGCTGAACTGTGCATAGCCCTATTAGTGGCTGCATTACAGCAGTGCCCAGAACCCAAGATGGTGTGACCGTGCTCACTGCTGTGTGTAGAAAAGTTTACACATGTATGCAAGCCTGAGAACATAAGATGATGAAATGGGTGAAGGAGCAGAGCAGCATCTGTAAAATGATATGAAAATGTTCTTCATCTCAGTATTTTCAGGTGCATGAGGAAGCATAACAAGGAAACAAATTCTCCTGTCTGTTTCAAATTTTCAGGGAAAAACACTAAATCCAAACATTTTTTTTTCTTGGAAAGCACAAACAACTGTAACCAAAAAACAAAACTGCCATAAAAATCTTAAAATTTCACCAGAAGGTAGCTCAGATCTTGCAGCTTACATTCATACAGTGAGAAATACATTCCATGGAGGACAGAGGTGGTTGTGTGACAGCTTTGTCATGAATGTGGTCCAAAAAACATATTTCTCTTACATTTTCTTAAAAACTTTTTTAGCAAGCTCTTATCATTCCTCGACTGAGCAGGTTATGTGGAGGCTGTTTTTGCGTGCTAATATGCTTTGCCATTAGTACCACTCTCCATTGCTCCCAGAGCAGAGATGCACTGCTCTGCATTTTCTCCAGCCCTTAATTCCCTTTTACTCCAAGTAGCTTTCATTTTTGTTCAGTGTTGAACCTTTCATCAGGGGGCTTTGCCGGACCCTTTGTTGCTGCCGAGAGCGATTTCGCCTCCTTCCCTGTTTCTAAAATGCCTCCCTCACATGCTCACGCTTACATCTGTCAAGGACACCAACAGGTGACACCTTGCTCCTCCCCATCGCATCAAGGCTAGAAAAGGCTGTGGCAAGGGCAGCGCTTACAAATAAGGCCAGATTTGGTGACCAAGGTCCATGATGCATTTTTTTATTTATACCCGTGCACGCACACTTGTGTGTATGTTACAATGACTTCAGGGGACTGGAGGGGACTTTCCGCAAGGCTTAACTGAGTGTGCCTTCAACAAGGTAATACAACGAACTTGCCTCGGCTGCTCTGTGCTTAATTAGGGCCTTCCGTCATATAGAAACTGTTCTTTAAAAGAGCTTAGTGTGGTTAGCAAAAGATACACCATATTTGGAGTGGATCCTGCAGTTCTAATTTGGTGAAACTCTCACTGGAAAACTAAGCATGCTTGTAATGGGTCTTCGTTTAAAATCGCTGCTGTATTCTGTTACTGRTAGTGCAGTACTACGGGGGTGGTGTCTGCTAGTTGCCATATGCATGTGAGCAATGAGTCCCTGCTCCAAAGAGTGCACAGATCCAGATGTTGGGTGCAATCTGATGGAGGGTGGAGAAGACCTAGGGACTGAAAAATATGCAGAATTTGTGCCAAGTACACTTCTCTCCCTAAAGTCTAAAGTAACAAGCATTATGGCTGAACTGGATCCTGAAAATAAATTAGGAGGGAAGACTATGGGCTTTCCTTTTGCACTACCCTTCCCTCTGCAAACACTCAATTCACCAGGTGGATCTGTGCAAGAAGGTGACCAAGCAGCGGCCACAGGAAATGATGCCAGTGGAGTGGGGAGGTGAAGGACCCAAAGSTGTCTCTCTCAGAGACTGAGAAGAGCTATCTGCCATCTTTTTAACATCCATGGCACTCTCTTGCGACATCTAAACTTCAGAACAACATCTTCTGAAAAAGCATTTCTAACCCATAGTAACTTCAAGGKATCCAGACTCTGCTGAGAACCTGCATTATCTATAAGCTACAGACAGCTGTAGGCATCACTCATTAATGGTAAAGGCCACTTCTTTTCTGAGGCAGAGACTGAAATGAAAAAGAGGAGTTAGAAAGCTGTGAATAGCACTCATATGTGCAGCAGTACGCATGCTCTCCCACATAACTAGCATTCGCCGATGGAAGATGCAGTAGGTGCCCCTTGGACGTTTGGTGTATAACAGGGGTACTGAGGCTGTGAGACGGAGGTTTTCTGCAGTGGGTGGTACACTTGCATTGGAAGGCTCAGGGCTCGGGGAACCTTTATGAAGCATGAGAATACTGCCACTGACATAATGGGGCCAAACTTCACTTTGATCCTATATGCAGGCCTTTGAGTCTGAGCCATATGTTATGAAAAAAGCCAGTTTCCAAACCAGAGGTTTGGTGCTGACCTATCCCTGAAACTGTCACAGATGTGGGGTAGAAACCTTGCTGGTTAATAGTTTTGAGTGCAAGAAGAGGAGCCGGTTGTGTTGGTGTCCTAAATTGAGTTGAAAATGCTGTGAGAGCAGACTTTCTGAAAAAAAAACCCAAACACTTAACTAGTTTTCTGGAGGTTATGCTGAAGAAGGACAGGGCTGGTGCATGTAGGAATTCAAGAGATTTAGCGAGAGTAAAATTAGACTTTTGCAAAGCACAGTTTCATGTGCTGCAAGGAGCTGGGGGAAGGGAGCAATAGGGGTTGCTTTTATTCCATCCCAATCTACTCACTGATCCTTGACCTCATCTCTTTTGAGAGGTTACCCAGGTAAGGTAGGGAACCTCCCAGCAGAAGTGAGTGATTCCTGATGTGAGTTTTCTGCTCCATTCTGAGCATCAGTGCGGGAGTTGCTCCCCAATAAAGGACTTGCTGTGGTGCCTGCTAGACTAGCCACACTGCAATCATGGGGAGCATGAACCTCATCCTCTCCTTCACCCGCTCTCGCCACAACTCCTTTCAAGAGTTATGCGCAAACTCCATTAGCGAGCACGAGCACAGGCAGCCAGTGAAAAATAATTTAATAGGGTTACTTTACACATCCTGACCCCAGCATGTTTCTGCTCATCCCAGGAGCCAGCTGGTATTGGTAAATTATGACTTGGACTAACCACATTCAGTTTAGTGTCTGCAGAAGCACTTGAGGCTCTTCAACACTCATACTTGCAAGAAACACCTGCGTAAGGTGGCCAGGAAAGGTGAGCGGAGAGAGCCCTATCCTGCCCTAAAGCCCCAACGTGCCAGAGAGAACAGGAGTGACTCAGCAGAGTGGCTGCTGACTGCGCCTTCTCTGCAACACGCGGTGGCTGTTTGCTATCCTTCCCCCTCTTTCCCTGGCTGATGTTTAAGCTGTAGGACAGACGGGTAATATTTTCAAAGGCATGTGGTCCCAATGGGGACATAAGGGTTTTTTTGGCCAAAGGATAGTCTTCATGGAGCAGTGCAGAGTTTTAGGGAGGGTGAACCAGCTACTGCACTGCTGGGTTCAGGTTCCAGTACTGGCATAGCCTGGCCAGGCCACTTCCAGTTGGTTGTTTCATGAGCACCGAGATCTCTGTGCTGAATTTTATTAAGCAGCATCAAAGCTCTTTGCTTCTCAGTGGGAGATCAATGGAAATTGGGCTCCTAAGGCCCAAAAGGTGCGGGGCCCAGCTCACTCCTGGCTCTCCTGTCCCACAGCAGCCTCATCTCCAAAGCTTGGGATGGCTGAGAGTGGTGGTTCCTGGTGACTGGGAACTTAATTGTACTCCTATTGACTAAGTAGTGATGGGTGAACTCAAAAAGGCCTGGCTAGATATCTTGCATCAAGGAAGTATCCAGTATTTGCAAAATTAGCCTGTTTGGCAGTTTGGGCTTTTGATGTTTCTATGAACAGAATTAAATTGAAAGGGTCGTCTTGCTGGTTTTTTTTTTTTTTTCTTCTTCTGGTATCCCCTACATATGAGAAGAGGTAGAAATGAAATCTAGCCATGTGCTTTACAAGGTTCGATTCAGTGTTGGCAGGGCTGAGTCACATGCCTGTTCTGACTGATGCCATCACACCCATGAGACACACAACATTTTATTGCTCAGTGGCTTAGCAACATGCACTGTGGCCTGCCTTCTGCGAGCTTCTCACCTTTGCCTTCCCTTTCAGGGCCAGTATTTAGCAAACAGAATTTGCAGTGCCATGGTTACCAGCAAGCAGAGCTTGGGACCTTTGAGCCATTTGCTGGTGTCTTGGGTGATCTCATCAGCCTATAATATTGTAGCACCTTTTGCAAATTCAACTTTTCATAGAATTGGAGCTGCTCAAAGGGAATTGAATTTTGGGGGAGCTCTCAAGATTGTGTCATTTGGTCTCTCACTGCAATGAGAGCTGAAGCTTTCACATGGTGAAACCCAAGAGAGAATCAGGGAACCTGTGTTTAAGGTTTCCATGCCATCTGGCAAACCCAACCAGTGAATTATAACATCCAATGTGTGTACTTTAATCCAATGAACATTTAGGCACTTATATGGAAGTGAAGCAGTTCCAAGAGAACTCCAGAAGGAGCCCACAGAGCCGCTAAGAAATTACTATCCTGGCTAAGGATTTGTGTAGCCCAAACCCTGTCTCTGGCTGTATCCATTTATGGCTTGGAATAAGTCTGAAAACAGGACAAGTAGTGGTGCTTGCCCCAGGTGCTTTCCCAGACCATCCCGATACTTTCTTGATACTTAATAGCTGCAAATCCCATGAGTATGTTCGGTCACTTCTTCCACTCATGTAAGGTTTTAGTGACCTAACTGGTCTTTCCTTGAGCTGACCCCAGCCCTGGGTTTCCAGCTTTGCGCATGATCACGGTGCCATTGTGCAGCAGGAGCTCGCTTGCTTTTTTCTTAATCTTCTCCCTCCTTTAGTTATCAGAAATCCCACTCTGGATGTTAGAAACTTGCCCAACCCAAGGAAAGTTTCATAAAAGTTGGGTTTTAATTGTGTGTTACGTTTGGTGAAGAATGCTGGTATTCTGAAAAATAGAAAATCTTATGGAAAAATTCTGCTCTGTTCTGGCCCCAGCAAGGTGCCCTAGTGCCCTGCTAAGTTTCTGATCCCTGTTGCATGGCAGAATCCAGAGATGGTTGAACAGAGCTGTGCCCAATGCTGTGGGTCCATCACCACTTAAAGCATGAAAATGGGGAATCCAGTGCTTTTATGTGAATGAGATAGGGTAAATTCAGGTAGTGTCTGCTTGAAGGGTTTACATACGTGCTTTTGTGACAGAGGTGGCCCTCATATATGATGTGGGATTGTAAAGCACATCTAAGTGGGCTTTCTGCACAAATAAGTAAGTGTTTGGTGAACTCTAAACCTGCCCAAGCTGGCTGTGAGCCTCACCCTGGGAGCTTTGGGTGTAAGGGACAGGTATGTGCCATTTTCTGCACTGAACTTACCTACACATTAGGGGTACCAGGACCAGACCCAAGTTTTGAGGGCAGATTGTGAGCCTTGGAGTCCCRTGGGAACTGGCCAGCTCTTAGCACAGGTCAGGGCCTCTGCAGGGTGAAAGGATTTTCTCCTCCTGGCCATGCCAACTCCTGTGCCCTCAGGCCCTGCCACTCAGGCTCAGAGCTCTCTTTTGTAGCTGCATTGCCATGGTAAGTGCCCTAAATCAGTCACCCTGAGGAGCACAGAGGGGGACGGATGCATCCTGCAGGAAGGGGTGCTGGRTAAGGGGACATGGCAATGCAGGACCATGACAGCCTGTGCAGGGAATGTGGTAAAAGCAAAACAAATGGGCTACCCAAGTCCCTTTCCCTTTATGCTCAGGGGTCCAGCAGCTGCTTGCCTTGCCTGATGGATGGCAGCATTGCCCAGGCACCTCCGCGTACCCTCCTCTCCTTTGCTCTCATCTTTCACACCRTGCTGTCATTCCCTCTGCTCCCTGGATGACCCTTTGCATAAGSAGCCTTGGCAAAAAAGCTAATGAAGGCACTTACAGTCCCTCAGGGTGTTAACAGGCTTGCTGGCCCTCAGAGACCTGCCACCCTCACAATTCATGCTTGTTTGTGGACTTGGCTTTTTTTTACAAGCCCAGTAAAGGGTCTGGGAAACTGATCAGCAGGAAAGTGCACCAATGCACTTGGCGCAGAGCTGACAGAACACCATGGCATTCRTGTCTCCTGCTGCATTGCTCTTCCAGCTGCCTCTCAGTGGCAATGTGTTTTCCTGACGGTGGGTGGTAGGATTAACAAGTTTTCCCTGCATGTGAATTTGCAGCTTGTCATTCTTTGTGCATCTATGAAGATGCAAGGAGAGCTCATCTGCAAGGCTGCCACGTTACCTGGTCAAAAGTGCCGTGGTTTGTAACACTGGGAGCCTTCACCGTGGCAGAGCGCCAGCCATGGTGTCCCTAATGCATGCCACTACCCTTGCTCTGCAAGTTTACATGTGTTTACGTAGAGTCCATGGCTCTCCTTTCCTCTCCCATAGCRGCTGGTTTTTCTTGAAGGCAACCTGCTGCTACGGCTGACAAATGGAAATGTGTTCACATACACTGGAGACACTATGTACTTTCTCCCTTTTCTGCTTGTGCTTTTGAGCAAGTGATAACTTCTATTTGTGTCTCTTTTGACACAGATCAAAGGAGGAGTTTTTAATGAGCTTTCTTGTGCTTCTATACATTTTTTTTTTTTTTCTCAAAGGCTATCTTTTTCTTTATTTTGGACAAGAAGAAGGTTTTTTTTTTTCTAAGGTGGTGGTGAATTCTTTTCATACTGGGGAAGAAATCAAACTAATGACTGCTTGGCAGGCAGTTTTTAAGAAATTTGCAACTAGTATCCAATCACAGGAAAGGAGTAACATCTGCCTTTCAGGAGTTCACAAAGTACGTGACAAGGAGGGAAAAAACAGTATGGTCTTCTGCAGTCCCACAGTCAGACAGGCAGAGAATAGGCACCACTGGAGATCAGAGCAGCAGTTGCCCCAAGCACAGAATTCAAAGCTGCCGCTACCTATCTGCTCTTCTGGAGGGGAGATTAAGGAAGTCTCTCTCGCACGTGCATGTTCTCTTTTTTATTCTGATAGAGAGGACAAAAGMAGGGAGGGAGGAGATCCTCCTTCCTGCTTACACATTTTGCTTTAAAAGCATTGAATCTGGTATGAAGGCTTTCACTTCTTTGAGCAGAAATCTTTTCTGTCTGCCTCTTCTCCCCGCTGGCTGCCTGCAGCTACCCGTTGCTTCTCTTGCACCTTAGTTGAGTTTGTAAGCAGTTACCTTTTTTTCCTCTACTTATTTACTGCTTAGCGTAGTCCAAGTTTCTATAACAGCTAATCACCTAAATCTGGCTACCAAGTTTGCATTGTGTATGTGGTTTTTGATTTGGTCTTTTCTGAGACAAGAATGAGCTGTGATCTTTGGATGAAGGTCCAAAATTTCCATGAAGCTCACAGCTGTCTGGGTCTAGTTGGGAGGAATTCTCCGTGTATTGCTTAGGCTTTTTAAAGTGTGCTTTGTCCTGCTGTGACACTCAGGTAGTTCTTGGCAGTAGTCAGTATACTCAGGACCTGCTGCAGTCAGTGTGCCCCTGGAATATGGCTCTTACCTGGCAGACCATGGCCCTTTCCATCCCAACAGCAGTCAGGACTGTGCTGAGGTTGAGGTATGTCAGGTCGGGACTCAGCAGAGGAAAAGGAGGCCCTCGAACAGAAAAGTGACTCTTACAAAACATCTCCTTTTGTCTCTGAAATTCAGTGCAACCATCACTTCTCACCTCAAGAGACAAAAATTATCACCAAATTTTGTCCTGAAGTAYGAGCTCATGTTGTGCAAACAGATAGTTTTACAAATCAGTTTGCGTGAAATTATTCACCTAGAGTTTGTTGGCCATGTACCCACCCTGCTGGTTATTCAGAAGCTCTTCACTGCAATGATTGTTCTGACTGTGCACTAGTCATCAGCTGCTGCGAGGAGTGTCTCATCGGTCACCTGCCTGAAGAGCACAGCTTCCGCTCCCTAGCTAGCCGAAGCCCACAACATTTTCATGATGCCCACACAAACACTTTCAGGGTGAATGTACCTCTCTGCAGACTGTTTGTGACCTTCCTTCTCTTTCTCCAAGAACCTTCACAAATTAAGGGACCCCCAGCCCCTTTATTTTGGGTAAGGAAAAATCTTCTTCATTGTACATGAGATGTAATGCACTTGAAGCAAGATTGTTCCATGAAATTTAGTATTTATCCAAGTAAATGCACTTGAAGCAAAATTGTTCCATGAAATTTAGTATTTATTCAAGACCACAGATGCAGGTATTTAAGCACCTAAGGCTTCATAGGAGCACCCAGAGGCGCCAACCTTCAAACATTTCTTGTCCTGCAATACCAGGGATTTGTCAGTCAGACTCTCAGGAGAGGTGAGATGGAGTCTGGAAGACAGCCCAATTCTGAGTTACTATTTAGTCCATATTGTTCTCTATAGCTAGATTATTTTACAAACAAAAAGCTAAGAGTTTGAGAGTTTAATGCCTCTGGGGAATTGCAGCTCGATCTTCTGTCCTGCTTTATGCATCCGGTTTTCTGTGTAGTCTGGCCTATGCTTTGCAGGATTGCATTTCTTTGATCAAAATCATGAAGGATTGGCTCAACTGGGATTAACAACGATGCATGAGCCTGGCTCTCAGTGCTGAGTTTTAGTCATTAGGCACACAACCCCATAAGTGAGTTGGAGAGAGACAGAGGTGTCTAACTGAAAAAGATTCTCAATATACAAGCAGTTGTCAGGAGATCTCTAGCTGATTGCTTTTCGGATTTTCAGGACCTTTCCTTCCCCAAGTTGTGCAAGTGATCTTTGCTCTTTTCAAGCTTTATTTTTCCCATGGCATTGACTGTTTTTTTTCCCAAATCCATCCTGTTTTACAAGCCACATCATTTTACAGAGTTTTCATTCAGGAGATCGATTTCTTGCTTACTGTGTCAAATGCAGCTCCCTAGGAAAGCAAGAAATATTTTTCAGCCAGTTCACCTCTTTAGCTAATGTAAATAGGAAGAARAGAAGAGAAAGAAAAGAGAAACATAAGAATAAGCTATGCTACCTCCAGAATTTGAAGTTATGTACAAAGTACACCGTACATAAGGCTGGTGCCTTACAGTGAATTATTGTAAAGCTCACCTGGCCCAGTGAAATGCAGGTGCTAGCAGCTTTCATGTTCATGCCCTTGACACAGCTACCCAGCTCCAGCAAAGCATGTGGCTACAAAAGCAGTTTGATTGACTTCAGTTGGCCAGCTTGTATGTTAGCCAGCGTGTGCTTACGTGCTGTGTGAGGTCAAGCCTGCCTTTCTTTGTGCCAGGAAGGACATAGGCACTGTTCACATTATTGCAGCTCAGTAATGTCCATTGCTGTATGATAACAGCACACACATGGACACCTACTTTGCAGCAAATTACATTTAACGTGTGGCGAAAGAGAGCCAAGCTTCATTTGCTGCAGGCAAAGACCAGGACACARTCACTTGCACCATGTCAGATGATGTGCAATAGCTCATTAGGCAATAGCAACTGCATCACGCACCGGAGCCTCACGTCCTGACCAGTGTGGGAGGAGRACGGGAAGTAGACCATCTAATTTCCTGGCATCCTTGTGTGGTTGTGTCACCACAGTAGCTGAAAATCTATCTTGAAGGTATTTTTCCTCAAAACTTTTCTTTCTAGCACAAAACCAACGTACATGCCCCTGATTTGAAAAGAAGCTATCTCAAAGCAGGGAGCTGAGCTCAGGTCTCCCAGAGCGACAATAAATGTTCTCCAAACACCAGGACCCCTATCCCGAAAGCCAAATGCTGTCGTACTGCCCTTGGCGGCACTGACCCGCTTGTGTGCCCTTTGTGCTGGGATCACAGCATGGGATATTTTTATAAATTATCTAATGACCAAACTGAAAAGATAGTCTTTCTAGGGTTACCACTGAAGGCAGGACGTGACTCCAGAGCACGGTATGCAAGCATCTTTACTTACTATGGGAGGGTGATTGGCTGCAGTGGTTTTGCTCTGTACCCAATGAGAAGGGCTGCAGGGCTCGAGTTAGCAGTATCTCGGTGATATGAGCCTCCATAGGGTTTATGTCATACCTATATTTCAGAAGTTACAGAATGTGAAAGATATTATTACCTAAGAAGCATGTTGCAGAGCCAGCTCCTCTGGCCTAACGACACCTTCTTTTTAAAGGTTTCTATGTAATGCAAATTTAAAATAAGGGTTGTGGAGTGGTTCTTTATTAGAAGTAAAATGAATTCCCCTTGCCCCATTACATGGAGAATGGGATGGTTGTGCAGCAGTAAATTAACCTCAGGAGGAGCCCAATGTACAAAGCTGAGATCTGGTCTGGGAAAGCACCMTGTTAGTGAGGACTGGTCTTGTACTGACAGCTACACTCGCGATCTCCCTTCTGTAATTGAAATGAAACAGAAATTATTCCGGGACATGAATACTGTCATATAGATCCTACTGATGCATCTGTTAGAAACACCCTGTTCAGATATAATAGTGCTGGAAGTCAGATTATTTTTTTAACGACTGAGAAGCCAGGCAAAATGTTTGCCCCCGTTTTTTAATGAAAAATTGTAGATTCTTTGGTTTGTGATATTCAATTCTACTGAATTCTTTTGCTTGTTTATTTTTAATTCTGTAAAATTAATAACCTTGGAGTAGACCTAAATAAGGGGTTTAAAGTTGGGGGGTTGGCTAAAAGAACATTTCATCTAACAGTTTTCTTCTCACTTTAGTTTACACTGTAGAGTTTGAACTTTTGTATTCTTTTAAGCAATCTCTTGCTGGTTAACCAAAACATTTCAATCAGAAGCAAAGTGTTTGCTTTCCATACCTGCTGTTCAATGAAAGCTGCGTGCTTCCATCTGCATTCGAGCACAGCAGAAATCTCTTTTTTTGACCATCAAAATTCCCAGTGACCRGAAAGCAGTGGTTTTAGTGGTTCTGGGCCTTGGGCTGAGAGAGGGCGACTGCCCTCTCCTGGAAGAAATGCCAGATCTCTGGTCATGCCTAGGAGCATCAGTTCCTGAATCTGGGACCAAGCCCTTGACCATGGCTGGAGCATTTAGGACTAGGGCATCCTATGTGGTCCCAGAAGTAGGTTTGCAAGCAGCAAATTGCAATCAAATATGGGACTGTGCACCAAAAACTAAGATAAGGAAATTCTGTGACCAGCTCTAATGGCACAGCAACTCTATTCCTACTTTTTCTATTACTAAATGTGCCCAAGTGGCAGTGTCTTCTATTTTGGGGAGTGGAGAAATTTGGAGGTGTATCTCATCTCCCAAGTGCAATGCCAAGAAATTGTYGCAGAATGATTCAGAAAGCCTATTATTGCCTGTGCATGGGCTAGTCCTCATTGTTCCCCTGGCCTTGGGAAGCCAGTGGAATGACTCACTATATCACCGCTTCATAAAAAATGGGCTACTGCAAAGGATGACCGCAAAAAAAAGTACAGCAGAGAATGAAATGAGGGCAAAGTTCTCAGTCATGGTTCTGAATTAGCAGAAGTTTTCACTGTGTAAAGTAAGCAAAGCAAACAAGCCAAAAGGCTCATAGGCATATGTGAACACTTGCCCCTAAAGCACCAAAGAATTGTTTAGTTTTAAAGGTAGGGTAGCCAGGATCAGGTCATAAGCTAAGAGGCAATGTTGGGGCATTATGAAGGGTTCACCTGAAGTTCATCTGGGAAACTATTCTGCTCTTTGAGAGAGAGGAGCATACACAGATGCCTGTCCTTTGTAGGGATAGGGATGTCCTCCTGCAGAAGATATAAAACCTCTCTGGATGCTTAAGGTTCTTTATCTGGCTTTGGAAAATGAAAGGTGCTAAAACTTTTTTCAAAGGACAGAAAATGGGGCAATATTAGACTTAGTCCATTTCTAGTCCTAATGCTTTCTTGCAGGTCTTTGCTTTTTGACATTTTTTCTAGCCATTTTCTTTTCCCCACACCATCTGTAAAATTGGTTGGACTATATCCCATCTAAGTGCCTGGCTTTCTATGCCTAACAGGCAATTCTACTTCTCTTTCCTTCTAAGAGTCATCAGGCCCAAGGGGATGGTGGGCAGGAGCGACTGACTGTTTGCAGGATGACACGAACTGGAAGGTCCTGTAGGGGTCACCAGGTGTGATCTAAGGCTTGTGAAGTTTTGTAGGTTTTGAGGAACAAAACAGTTGAAACCCAAAGTGTGTTTTTGCTTTCTCTCTCCCAACTTCATTTACTTGCTCATTAAATTCAGAAGCATGTAGCTACACCCATAGAAAATTACTGCATTTCGTAACCTTTAATTGATTTGCGTATTTATGGGGAAACTGGTATTTCGGGACTATCCAACTGTGCCATCGCTATCACCTTTTCATGGGTCTCTGTCTGTTCAGTTGCTGCAGAGAAGTCCTGATATATGTCTGCCTGGCATAGACCTGGCAGCTCTGTAGGCTGAATGCTTCACTGGAGGTTACTAATACTGAAATTGGGAGAACTTTTATTTGTAGATGGGGCAGATATTTGTTGCAGCATGCTCTGCTCTGTTTGTTTGGCTGGGTGTTGGTATTCCAGCAAAGATTTTGAAACACATCAGCGTGCTGCATGCTGCTAATTATGTTCCTTTTCTATACCATTAGGAAAGGTAGGGACACTGCCGGCATGGACAGGTCCAGAAGCACTTCAGCCCACAGCTACYGACATGGGTGTAATTGCTCCCCACACCACCTCTCTCAGTCTCCTGGGATTTTCAGCCATTGTAAATTCAGGGGTGCAGTAGATGTGTGTGTGAACTGGGAAGGAGGTGAGGGTCTTCCCAGCTCCTCATGTGTCTCAAGGGCGCTATTGCTGAAAATCCAGTTCAGTGGCCCCAGCCTTTGCTTTGCTGGTCACAGCTGTGAGAAGGCAGTGCATGGCAAGAAAATGCTGCTTCACTCGCTCTGTTGACCTCAGTTTTAACTTTTGTTTCTAACTTCTGAGGCTGGAAAGCCTTGCAGATGATACATTGGCCATGAAGACTGATCACTCAGTGTCCTTTCTATATCTAATGTCCCTGGTTTTGGAGTTGGTTATACTGCTACCCCTGCTGGCGTGAAAAGTGTTGCTTCAGGATTGGATGTTACAAGAGTCTTGCCCTGAATAAATAACGATTGAGCTGCCCAAAATAGCCCAGGACAAGCCCCATCCAACCCACAGTACACGCATGGTAAGTCAGAACTGAGAGTCATCTCCAGCCCCAGCTGAGGGGTTTGCAGCTGCTCAAATTTGGTGGTGGGCATTTGACCCAGTACAGCCCTCCTCAACAAGCCTGGTGGCCCCAGGGGGAACACAGTCACAGTGTCCTCTGCTCTGTCTCCAGCAGGTATTTGCAAGATGTGACCAGTGTGAGGACTTGCTATTGGGATGTATAGACCTTCTTGGTGAAGCTGCAGCCAGCACGGGGCAAGCACAGAGTGTGCTGGGTGATAACAGTGTAACGGTGGCAGGCCAGGCCATGGCTTCCGCTGTCAGCTTTACAACTGATGTCCGGCCATGTTGCAGCATTGGCAGGAGGACAACCACAGCAGGTAGGAGGCTCGCCAAGGAGCTGAGGCTGCGTGACACAGCGGTGGGGAG
Organism: Oceanodroma leucorhoa; assembly: GCA_030449065.1. Classification (NCBI taxonomy): domain Eukaryota; kingdom Metazoa; phylum Chordata; class Aves; order Procellariiformes; genus Oceanodroma; species Oceanodroma leucorhoa. The sequence goes on from JASVER010000036.1 coordinate 2,125,238, forward strand.
AACCAGCTGCAGCCCAGAGGCACCAGAGGTCACTCTGTGGTGGCTGAGATTTACTGAGGCTTCCAAACTAGGCTGGTTCACAGAAAGCTAAGGGCACTGCATGACCTAAATGTGACCTGCCCTTCTTCTTAACCCAAGAGCATGAATACTTATTAAGTTTTCTATGTCTGGTGGGAAACACCATTCTAGAGCTGATGCAAGGATGCTTTGTGGAAGGTCATTGCACAAAGAGCATTCATCTGTAAAACAGCCTGCCCATGCAGTGGGACCCTGCAAAACTTTAGCCCAGGGTTGCTTTTTAGCAACAAACTGGAGCTATCAGATGGGGTTGTGCTCACAAATGCAAACCCAACAAAACAGCCCAGAGAGGAGCAAGAGACTGTGTTCTCTTGGAAGCATTTCCAACACGTCAGTCTTCATCTTTTTTTTTGTTCGTTTTTTTCTTCTTCCTTGTTCCTCTCTTATCACTGCATCTGTCTTCTCTTCCATTTCTCAATATGTCTCTCTCTTCCTCTGCTTTTTGAATGCAGAGACATGCACATTTGTCCAAGCATCTCTGCAATCCCCAGTCTGAAATTAGGCACATTTTGTAAGAGCCTCATTTCACTCCATCCAAACTATGGTCCTCAGAGAGGCCACACTGAACGAGGCCAGAGGAGCTGGGTCCTCCTTTGTTGCACCTGGCCCAATGTCTGGAACTGATTGCTACATCAGAAGCCATCACACACCCTCTCCCTTGAGAAAAATGACCTCAGGCCAATCACCATCTCCATGCTATCGCCTGMTAATTGCAGGACATCCTGGGGAAGATGGTGGCGTTTGCACCTTTGATCCCAATGCTGCAAGGTTGGGTTCTCTCTTCTGCAGGCTCTGAGAGAGTGTAGGTGTTTGCTTTAGGCTACGATGACATGAGAAATACCTTAGTGAGGCGAGGCGTGGGTGTATTGGGGCGTGACTCAGAGGAAGTCAATGTACAGGGATTTGTTTTGTGTGCAAGAGATCTATTCGCTTTAGTTACCAGCATGGGTGTCATTAACTTTTCTTTTTACATTTTATTATTTTGATTATTAATCATGGCTTAAGAATGGCTGAGCCAATGAAGATTTCATATGCAATTTCAAAAAGTCCAAGATTTATAAYACCAAGGACTGGCTTGAGGGAACCAGGGAATTTGATGACAGTTCACTGGATTCTTATGAGGAACCAGTACAAATCAAAGAGGCTGGTAGCCTGGGGCAGGATATCTTGCTTTAGAAAGAGAGAATAGTGAAGGACATACTTAAAATTGGGCTTGGAGAAGTCTTGCCAAGACAGYTGAGGAGAGGATCGGTATGGGTACAGCAAGATGCAAAGAAAATGAAGTTGCTGTGTTTAACTAGTGCAGATTTCCTTGGCTTTGGAGCTGGACCTCTTTTTCTCTTATTTGTTTTWATTGACAATAGATGAGATTAGCTACAGTTCTTACGCAGGGTAAGGATCACTTTGAGGTTATTCAAGTTTGCAGTGCCTTTARCCTTGACTTAAGATGTCCAGAGTCAACCTTTCTACAGCAGACAAGGCTACATAGGTCAAAAACTTGCCACAGTTTGGGGCCCTATTCTGATTCTGCTCGTGTGCCAGTAGAGTTGCTGTGGTGTGTGTAAAACAAATCTAAGTGATTTGAATGCACAAGGACTGCATGGACCTGCTGCAGGAAAGATCTTCTTGTCGCCAYCCTGCTGCATTCTGCAGTGAGATCGCCACAGTAATAGAACAATTTATGCCAAAACAACTCAGCGAGCAGGTTGCAATTCCTMTAAAAGTTAGCTTGAGAGAAATGTAACTTCAAAGCAAATGACGATTCATTTTCCAAGAAGAGGAGGGTGGATTGAAGTGAGAGGCACATGAATCATGCTGCCTGTATTTGACTTCTGTCCTGATTTGAGGCTAAAATTGATATGTTAGGAGGTGGGTCAAGGGAAGCAGCTGGGGCATCTTGTGCTAATCAAAACCAGAAAAGGTTCCTACAAACTCTGCAGGCCTGCGATGTTCTAATAGTCAGGTTCAGAGCATTTGTTTCTCCAGGGCATTGACTGGATTCCCCTGTTCTCATCCCAGATTGCCTTGTTGCTATTTTTAACGAGAAGCACCTTTTAACAAAGGTATCCACATTCCCAGTAAATAGTCAACTCCAGGCCCCAATATGCAGCCAACGTATTCAGGTGGCTAACAGAACAGAACTGGAGAGGAAATAACACTTCTGTCCCTTGGGAAATTCTAAGGTGTGTTTGCATTCATCCTAAAAGGAAGAAATGGTGTCAAGATATTCAGGAAATAATCAGGATTTTTTTTGCAACCAAACACAGTACGCTGACCTTGAAATATTGAACAAAACTTCTGTAATATATTTAATTGAAATGAAACATTTTTCTGTATCCACAGGTATTAATTATTCTGAAGCAGTTCTCAAAAGTTGGTTTAAAATGAAAATTTTCAGTTTGCTTAGAAATTTCAATTCAAATTACTTTTGAGCCAAGACAGGCAAGAGAAGGAGAGAGGAGAGRGGAACCAGGTGGTTTTGTCATGGGAGGAACCAGGTGTTTTTGCCATGGTAGAGCATAAAATGGGGGTCTGTCAACTGGAGATATGAGCCAGTAACTAGGTGCAGGCTAGAAAAGTGCCATTTTAGCATGTTACTCCTGACCAGAAACAAAGTGACTGGGTTTGCACAACAGTGCCTGGAAATGTGGCCAGGTCATTTCCAGACTCAAGCTGGTTTGTGTGCCATCAGCACAGAAGTATCTGTGCTGCCCTCATCGATCCTGGTAATCCAAGGCTGCCATGCACATAGCCTGCTTGGGCATCTCTGCACCTATTACACTGACACATCTCTGTATCTATTGTGTTTTGGGGGGATGACAGTCTCATTGCAGCCTGGATGGCTGTAGGTCTCCTCTTAGAGAATCAATTAATCTTCTTTCCTCTTCCATTTCCAGTGCTTTCTCAAATGGGTTGTCAGCGTTTTCCTTTTTGTTTCTGAAAGAGTGCGTGTCACTGTTGGTGTTGSCTGTATTCCTGCAGGCATCCTCAGCCTGTAATACAGAAGAGGGAGAAATGGCAAAACTCTCTTATCAAGGGCAGAAAAGGGAAAGAGACAGAAAGAGGCCAGTGGAGGTGAGTGTCAGGCACAGTGAAGACCAGGAAAACTTCCAAGCTCTTTCCTGCAGTTTGTCAAATCCCTGGTTGACTTTTCCACAACTCATTCCTTGTACCTTATAAATAATACTTAAGTCAACACAGACAATTGTGGCTACTGGTAAAAACCACAGAGAGCAGCTAAACACAATGGAAATTACTTATTCCACCATTTGTTTTTACTTTGGAACAAGCAAAAAACTTTTGAAAATAAATGATTAATTTTTTTCATCCATCTTGGCTTTTGTCTGCTCAACAACGTGTGCTTTTTGTGTGTAGTTGTGGTCTTAACATTTTTATTGTTTTTTATTCATCTACTTTTTTTCTGCTTTGCTTTCTTGGTTTAGGATTGTCTCCCAGTGACAACTGCTAGCACCACAGGGCTAGAACCTGGTAAAAGACAAAGCAAAACCGCCATGCCTTTGGGGAAATGACTCTGCTACCTTGCCAAGAAACATGTTTGGCAAGTTTATAAGCCAAGGTGGAGTTGGAGTTCTCTGAGCCCTTCTGCCCTCCTTGAAAGATGTCAGTTGGGAACCTCAGCAAAGCTAATATCTTGGGTGGCATCTCCAGGGTTGGGCAAACTGGTTCAGGTAGAAGAAATTGCAGCTCAGACTGAACCTCTGCCCATTTCTTGATGGGCTGAGCCTAAATTTTGTCTTCTTCCACCTCACAAACCTAAACCTGAAACATGCCTGTCCTCAGAGCTGAACCTTCATAGCCATTGTGAAAAGTATGGCTGATATCTTAAAATCTTTCTCCTGCACGTCTGCACCTCTACCCTCCCTTGAGGTTAATTATTTGAACATCAGCCAGTATTTACGCCATSCGTGCTAATCCCAGACTGGTGTGGGCTTCAGGCCTCCATTAGAGATTTACTCCCCACAGGACCACAAACCAATGTGTCCCTTTGGCTTTGCCAAGAGTGTGTTAGAAAGTAGGGGCTGTGGGGATGCATGTGGTTAGCCTAAGCAGCCACTTGTCATTGTTGGAGAGTCTGTGTGGTTTTTATGAGGAAAGGGATTGAATAGTCTTCCTCTGAGTTGACTCAGAAAAAATAGAGCAAGGGGCTGAGTGTAGAGATGGAGAGGTTTCTTTTTGCCCTTAAGGCAATCCTGGCAATTATACCTCCATAAAGAATAGGTCTTCGCACGACAAAGGAGCTCTACCATTTTCAATTGTATTAGCTCATTGCTGAAAGAGTTACCAGCTGCTCACCCAGCCCTTGTTCCAGCTGCTCTAGGAGGAAGAACAATTAGCCACAGGAGAGGTCCATAGGAGTAACTTGTTAAAGCATCAGTCCCTCCTAGGTCATATGGCATGGGGAGCAGATGATGGCCCAGCTATGTATAAAGAGCTGTGCCCAAGGAAAGGACCCTCTGGGGAGGTAGCTGGAGGAGGACTTCTAGGATATAYGTGGAAAGAATTGCTACAGCAGACAGAGCGATGGGAGAAGACGTAGAAGAGAAAAGATGCTTCAGACAAGATAATCTGAGGCATTTGCTGGCCCAGCATCTTCTGTTTTTTCTCTCCCTTGGGTGAAAATGGTGAGTGAAGAGCAGGGATATGTACTATATCCCTGGGATATATCTCTAGACTGGGAATACCTGTGTCCATAGGCCACAATGAGCAGGACAACATCAAGATTTCTTTTAAATCAAATTAGGGATTTTGGTTTAAAGTAGCTCAAAGTCCAGGCTGCTCTAGTTCTGTTGGGTTATCTGGTAACTGCAGCTGAATCTCTAAACTGCTGCTGCCTCTGCCAAAGGGGACAGAGGTACCACTTTCCAGTTGCTCAAGCCCATAACATCAGCAGCTCTTCTGAGCAGAAAAATCCTTGAGATAGAAAAATAATGCTTCTCTGGCCTTAAACTCAGCTCAGATGGTGCTTCCAGGGCTCCTCATGTAGCTGCTGCCCTGTTGCAAGTCTTCATAAAGCAGAGCGCCTTCTGTTTATATTTTTTGCTTGCGATTGGCAGGGGTTGGCAGGTTATCTGAATACTCTATCTCTGTCTATATTTGCCTACTTCTAGATCTGTTGACAGTATAAGAGTGTCAATATTTTTTTCCTTGTAAGGCGATATAAGCAACTGCCTAACTGTTGACTCAACTGAGGATTACTAATTTCAATAGCTAGTTAACAAATCAGCCTACACTCCAGGTAGAAGTGCAGTGCCTGCTACTTCTGAAAGGGTCCTGGGAAGCTAACAGTGATCAGCTGCTTGGAGACCAGGGCTAAGCCAGGGTGGAGTGCAATGAGCACCTGCCCAACAGATAAGTTGGGCTGAGGGGGACACTCCATGGGATGCTCTATTTCAGAATGTCTCTTCCTCTGGTTCTTTGGACGGTGGCTTCCTGAATTTACTTTGCATTTAAATTGTGGCAGTTAACTGCTGGATTTCCTTTTGTCCTCTTAGCATGATTTTATAAAACTTATCCAGCTAACTTGGATCTTTTTACCAGGCTGTAGCAATGGTTTGTGAAAGTGTTTGCAGGGGGCTTGCCAACCCAAATCCCACCTAACTGAGTCATAACTGGAGTTTTTTTGCCATGTGGCAGCTGTGGAGTGCATTTAAGGAATAGGTTGGTTCCATCTTGTGCTGAGTTATGCCTCACTCCAAGCATACAGGCATTAACACTGAATGTCCACAGTGTATGCAAGACCTCTACCTACTCAGTAGCATTGCTACTCTAATTTTTATTTTTAGTCATCTTTGAGATACCAGGAAATGGCTCAGTAGAAGTCTATCTACTCCATTTCCCTTTGCCTTAAAATGCTCTTGACATGATCAGGAGAATGTAGCGCAGGCTGTCTGTGTTTATCTGGTTCTGCTCTGCTTTCTATTTGTTCTGCAATTATCTTGTGAAACACTGTGTACGCTTTTAGGCATGATTTATTTTTTTGCCCAGCTCTGCTCATGCCTTTCTTTTGCACACGTGCATTTACAGTTCATTTTTTCTAATTGAAATAATGTACTGCAAAGGTCTGGGGTTGAGGGAAAGGGAGGAGCTGCATGTGTGCTCTTTTCATTACATTAGAAATGAGTGTTGATCAAGTTCCACTGGAGTGAATTTACTTGTATTTCCATGTAACAATAGCCTAGAAAAGACTTTTTGTCTTTTTTACACTTCTACCACGTGCATGGATAAAATGAGCTCAGAATCTAAATAAAAGTTGTTGTGGTGTGGGGAGATGTCCATCTTAGTAGTTTGTGCACATGTCCACATTGCTGTGTTGTTATTCAGCCTGACACACAGTGTCTCTAGTTTAATTAGTGTTTTTGTCAGCTTCTGTGGAAAATACCCCAAACTTATCAAACCTATTCTTATTCTCTGTCAATGCCAAGGGGYATCCATTGTGTCTACAAAGCTTCTGTTTCAGCATCCAATTACTCATCTGAATGCACAATGATAAGTGRAAAGCAGCTGGCAGTACTGCAGGACCAAAGCCATAGTTCAGTTACTGGTACCCGTACATTATCTAAAAAGTCTGGCTGCCTTGTTGTTTCACAGCATCTTTTACATGTAAAAGGACTTATCATCTAGATGGACAAGACAAAGAGTGGGAGAAAGGAAATCTTGTCCCTGTTTTTCTGGTGGGGAAACTATTGCCCAGACAGTTTCAGCAATGCATCTGAGGTTGTGTGGGAAGTCTGTAGCCAGCGCTGAACTGCAGTGCAGTAAGTGTGAGAACATCCTCCCTTTCCCTTCTCTGGGGCTGAGGACAGCCGTGGTGTTGATGTGCGCCAACTCCGTGGTCAGTCCTTGAAGGATGAAGCTTCTTAGTGCCCCCAAGGTGGGTCCAGAGACGAGAACCCACACCTCCTGCTGACTCACCCTAGGGCTATTTCAAGCACTGAAGACCTTGGTAGTTTGGACCCATAGTTTCTCTTTCAGTGATTAAAAAGTTCCTCTCTAGGCTGGTTGGGGAGAGCATGTGCTCTGTACCTTCTTGACAGAGTAAGAATCTCTCTGCTTATCTCGCTTGAAATCATCTATTTCACATTCATCATCTGAATTCAATTAAAAATAACCTGCAGCTGTAATTATTAAGGGCTGTTTTTAACTGAACTCCCTTCATCCCAGAGTGTATGGGATTTCCCCCTGCAGTTTCAAGAGCAGGTGGTCAGTGGGAAATTCCTACAAGCTCCTCAGTGTAGGATTGCTTTTGGGGGCTAGTCACGGCATATCAGATGTGACTTTGCATTCATCTCTACAAAACAGAAAGCTGATTACTTCCCCCCCCCSCCYCCCCCTGCCTTTCTATCAATACCTGACACAAGCTATGTGAAAAGGGGGGCTATGGGATGCAGATCTGTTCTTGAGTTTTTGCAGCGCATGTGTATGCTGTTTGTAATAGCCAGCCAGAGCATCATCTCAAGATTGTCTGAAAAAAGGTTTGTGCAGCATGCACTACAGTGCAGGGACAAGATATGCCACGGAACCATATTATTTCAGTTTGAACATATAGAATACAAGTTCCCTGAAACTCTTATGTGACTAGCATGGCTTTATATCATAAAACAATTAGAAGTGAATGGGTTTGGAGAGTGTTTAAGCATTCATTCGTCATCCTTCTCTTATTGTTAATGGGAAGCTTCCTGTTAAGAACTGGGTGAGGCACAGCCTTGCAGAAATGTTCACAAGCAGCGTGAGAKATTCTTGCTTTTGTTTCTACTGTGTGGGAACTCTGCAAAGTCTGAGCTCAGACTGAACTTCTGCAAAATCCACGCCTCAGTCATGGAGACATAACTTGCCGTAGGAGAGAAGAGGACCCTGATTTGGCTCGAGTTGTCTTAGTTTTTCTATCCTCTGTCCCTGTTTTCAGGCACCCTGGTAAAATTTCGTATGCATTTTTTCTTTTTAATTAGACTGAATTTTTGTGGAAAACTTAAGCGTCAGCTGTTTAACTCTCCTCTCTGACTAATAGCAGAGAAAAATGTTAAAACCTGTTACTCTTTCTTTTTACTCAACTTGGCAAGTGAGGAGCAATAGTTTACCCAGAGAAAATTTGGCGAAGAAAATACCTTGATTTCACACAAAGTTTTTGAGTGTTGTGGTGAAAATGGCTTTTGATTAGATGAAATCAAAAGCCCTTGAAATCCTCATATGTACAATGTAAGAACTGGAATCCTTCTCCTGCAACTTGTCATCGCTGCATAAATGTGAGCTCTGAGTACCTCTTTCACTGGCTTTGAAAAGGCTTTGGATCCAGGAGCTGCTCTTAGGGAAAAGCTTCTGCTGTGTGCTGGTTTACTTGGCAACATGGTCTTTCTCTGACTCATGGGCCAAGATATAAGTCCATTGTGCATCTCCCACCCCACTCAAATAGGAGCCTTCGGTGTGTAGCAATGCTCCCCCCCCAACCCACGCTGAATTTGGGATCTGCTCTCTGCACACTCTTTCATTTTGCAGCTTAAGAAGCTGTATTTCTACTTCAGCTGGAATTCAGTCTCCACCTTGTCCTGCCTCCTCTTCCCTTAATGCAACACTAAGAAATGATACCAATTTAAAAGGGTACTTGGCATCCAAAATAACACATCCCATACTGTAGCACATCCAAATTAACATCTCCAAAGCAACTAATCCTACAGCCCACTGATGACTTTTTTCAGTGACAGGGTGGGTGTCCCTCAGGCCCCGGGGTACATCTTTGTGGCCGTTCCCTGGAGCACAGTGCAGCGTTCAGCTCCTATTCAGATGTGTGTCCCTCCAGAAGCCGGGCACTGGTAGGTAGTTTCATCGCAGTGATACAGAAGTGGTTGCGATCAGTGCTGCAGAGCAGCTAAAAAGCACTTTGTATCACTTGGGCTTTGCAGGGCTTCCCCTGCATAGGCACATCTGCTTTGTGTGTCACCAGGCCAGCTCTTTCCTTGCAGCATGGGCTCTGGGGTATGAGCCCAGAGCTGCTTCCTTCTGCAGCATCATTTCCCTCTCATGCAAGTGGGAAAGAAAAGCTTGTAAAATGAGTGCATTCCCAGGCTCTCTTCCTTCCCTGCTGGGATAGATCATGAAATTTCTCAATTTTAACACCGGGCAAGTGGGTTCTGTGATTGGCAGACAGTGAAGTCAGATTTCCTAGGGCTTTGTCTGGTGGCTTTTGTTTTGCCAGAACTTTCTTTTGCCTACTGCATTATATTGAGGCTGCAATGCAATAATAAGCATTAGAAATCCACAGCAGGGAGATCCCCTGATGGAGGAATGGATTCCCTGCTGTCTAATAAAATAGTCCCCCCCGTTGGTACTTCTCCTACATCCTAGTTTTATAAATGTTCTTGTTAAGATTCTCTTAAATCTGGTAAAAACTGGACCACTTCTTGCAGCCTTCCCTTCAAAGAGCACAGAGCACTTGTGTTTTCTATCTGCCTGGCCACCAGGCGGTATAAAATGTGTAGGAATTGAGTATTTTTATGAGCATCTGTCAGCAGTGGTAGGAACTTGCCAGTTCCAAAAGCAAGGAGAGTATGGATGTTGTAGAGGGAGAGGAGGAAAAGCACACTATCAAAATCTTCTTAAAAGCTTTCTTGCAAAGACAGTACCTTCTTTTGCTGAAACCTTTGTAAGGAGAGATGGGAACACAGCATTCAGACACTGTTACGGTGAACCAGACCCCAAAGGAAGGCATCTTAACAGCTCTCTGGAGGTTTCTGTACATGTGCTACAGGGATGCAAGTGGGAACACTTCTTTTTACTTACGSTTGAGAAAATGGCTCCATTCTTGCAAGTCTGTCTCTCTTTAGCAGCTTACTTTTCCTGTCCTGTTCCACATGTTCTCATATTCCTAACTAGCACCACCACATATATATCTTATACAGAATGGTTTCCATTCACTGATTCCTGGAAAATCTTATCAAGTAAGAAGAACCGCAACATCTGGATGCAGTAGGCATACAGACCTTACCTCAGCCAAGGAGTCTTTCCCTACTACAGCTATTCTTTGCCCCTTTCCATCTCCATCTGACACCTCTTAACCGATGTGTGTACATCTCCTAGTGCTGCTTGAATCCCAAGCTACAAGGCTTTACAGAACCATCCAAAGCAGTCCAGTAATGTCCCTTTACTCTGTGCTGATCACATGACAATGTCAAATTACTTGAGCATTTCACATTTTTGTGTAATCTCCTTAATGTGGGGGCACTTTGGGAGCTCTCGAATTGCAGGGAGTTCAGGGTAATTTTAACTTGTTGGAACACTACAAGTTTCCACAGATCTGAGCATGGAGGTTTGGTGGGGTTTGGAGCTGCAGTACTTGCCTGGCAAATGAGTGGTGGGGGAGGCAGCATGTCCGTTTGCCTTTCTTCCAGAGCAGGCTTTTATTGAATGAATAAGGATATTGGTTGGCACCTAATAGCTGCCTTGGAGAAATAAAGATGCAAGTATGCCAGAGAGATGGGCATGTGCTCGTTTGCAAAGGTGACRTTTCAAATTGGACTGAATAGTGATGTTGTCTGTTAAAGATGATGTAGCTATTTGCTGGACAATTGGACTTCGGTTTACAAGGTTTCTATGCAGTCATGTTTTATTAGCAGTACATTGACATGGATTATTATGCAAACTCTCTGAAATGCTTATCTGTGGTTTGACACTGCTGATCTATAGTTATAATCTCCCTGCCTCTATATCTCTTCCTTCTCTTGGGATTTGTAAAATGTTACAGAAGAAAAAACTATTTTGGTGTGGCAGTTCCCCACCCTGAGTTCCTTGAGCATTGTGTTTCCCAGTAATTTTTTTTGGGGAAGTGTTTGGGTGCCTGGTAATCAGGTCAAACTTCAAAAGAATCAATGAATGAGCAAAGACATGAAGCAGTTTCCGTAAAAGAAACAGCTAAGCAAGTGAGGACTCTAGCGCTGAAAAAGTGAGGGAGAGGAGTCAACTAACTAGTGAGTGGCATGGAGAAGGTTATCTAGAGCCTTCATGCTCGCTTACTCTCAGGAGCTTGCGTATAAAACTAGACTTCTGACTGCCAAGTGCRGGGCAACCCAAAGGAGGCAGTGTCTGAAACTTGCAGATGTGCATGTTCTTTCCCCTTATCTGAGTAGTTCTTCTTGGCACACTGAGCAGCTACAGAGTGTAACTTGTTACCAGAGGAAGCTGTGCGTACAAAAAGCTTCTTCCAATTTAAAATTAGATAACTAATGAGAGATAAGTGACTGGCCTACTAAATGCAACATTAACATCTCTGGCTTGGGGTCTCCCAGAGCTGGAAAACATTGAAGCCTGGTGAAGTGCTGCAGGCAGGAACCTGGTGAGCCTGGTGTGCTGTAACCCTCTCCCTTAACCCAAGGGTGTACTTGGTGCCTCTTCCTTAAGCTTCTGTTCAGGGTCAGATGGAAGAGCAGAAAATGTGGGAAGTGAATTGTCCTGTTTCAGCTACAGAATAATGAGACTTGCAAGGCACCAGCTCAGCAAGAAAGATATTGCTATGATTGAGATCCCACTAACCTTGAGTGGTCATGCAGAAGGGAACCTGTGTTGAAAGCTGGGTTGAGCCCCCACAGGGCAGATTTTTTGGGCCAGAATCAGCAATGACAGGGTGATGTAATAAACTTGTCCCCCCCTCCTTTTTTTTAAGGAAGCTGTATCTGACTGGGCAGAACCTTCATGTCCTTTGTCTTCTAGCTGAARCCCAGAGCCTGGGGTGTTTTGCTTGCCCTTGGGAAACCTTGAAGAAGACAAATGCTGAGCCAGGTTGTTTCCTCCAGCAGCCAGAGAAAGGGAGTTTGTGGGGATATGGTGGAACACCTGGGGCTGAACACAGCAGTGACAAAAAGCAGATCATGCTGGAGTACAATGCTGAATGTATGTAGTCTTGCTGCAGAGAAGTTAGTTCTCCCTGAGGCATTAGTTCTTGCAACAGAAGACCTGAAGTCCAGGAGGTTTCCTGCATGCTGGCTGCTCCCAGGGCCTGTGGGCACCATGGTCATGCTCCACACTGCCAGCATCCCTGCCTCTGCTGATGCCTGGGAGAGATGCAGGGAAAAGGAGCTAGTTACCTTCAATAGCTAGTCTGCAGCTGATTGTCAAAGGCAGCCTAATTTAATTAGAGCTGAACTGGATCATTATTTAATGAGAACTGAGACTAATTAATTTTTGGAGTCACAGTACGAAAGATGCTTTGTTCCTTTTGAATAGGTAATTAAGTGAGGCGTATGCAGACACCCTATGCTCTGCTGCATTTGCAAAGGGTTTGTTCTTTATCTCCATCTTATTTGTATAAACACTTTGGAATTAGGAATTAATTGTTTCRTTGCTAATGATGTTGGGTATAATTATCTTGCTTTAGAAAGGCAGACTTTGTCCAAGTACCAGGGCTCTGTCTACCAGAGGACACTGACCAGACCAGAACTGCTCTGCAATGTGGTCACGGGTACAAAACTGCAGATGAACTGCCCAGGAATGATGAGTTGTCTTTGAATTGCTCTGAGCTAAAGCCACTTTGCTCAGGAACAGAGTGGCTGAGTGGGAGCCACTGCAGAGTGGCAGGTGACAGCATTTCACAATACCAGCTCTAGCGGGTTTTCCAGTATAGACAAGTTAGCTTTCATGTGGCTTACCCTCACCTTGTTCTGCCAGAGCAGTGCAGTGTCACCACAATGTTTAGCTGCCTGTCTCTGGCAGGAGGAGATTTTGTCTGTTCTTWGTTTGTTTGTAGTGGCCCTGTGTGCACCACTGCGCTGCACTGGATCAGAACAGCTTGGCTGTTTCGTTCTTCACTCCCATAAAAGCCTCAGGGGCTCCAACGTTTGCAAACACAAGTCAGCATCTCATTAATTGAAGTGACATTCATTTGCAAGCCATGGATTAATATTTTGAGTTCTGATGTTTCTGGAGTAGTCTTGTGTGACTCGTTCCTCGTTGGCAACAGCAATTAACCCACAATGTTGAATACCTAGCAGGTCATTTCCATTAGAAAGCAAACCTGGTGTTTGAGCCCAGCATTTCTTAGGATGTTCTTGATGAATCCTTTTCATTTGTGAAGTTCAATACAGAGAGCTTCATGGTTCCCGGCATCTGAGTTAGCACGCAGTTGAGAAGAACTTTCTCCATTATTTTTCTCGTTTTGCATATTTTGTGGGTTCTCTTTGCTCCCTCACTGCACACTTATGTACATCGTGTGTACGTGTGGATACACCCGTATGAGTCTCTAAGGAAACCATGCGACATTTACAGGACTTTTCATGCATGTGCATGGGCTTATCTGTGGTGAAGCCTGTTGCAAAAGCTCATTCTTTGAAGGTCATGGGTTGATACAAAATCATGGTTGTATGGCAAGTTTAAGTCATTGGTATAGCATATGTACTAAAAATTCCAACACAACAGCACTTGCCCTACCTCAGCTTCAGCTTGACCCATTAATCCAAAAGAATTAAAATTGTAACTACTTGTGTCACCCAACCTTATTGGAAAGAAAAGGAATAGTTTATACTGATGATAGAAGGTAGGGCAATGATAGTGTGTCCCTGTCAGGATACTTCCCTTCCACATCCCTAGATTGATTTTGTAGTTTTGTGGGTTTGTTGTTTTTTTTTTTTTTTTTTTCCCCCCCTCCCATCCGTATCTTTGGAGATCCATTCTCACATTCCGATGTCTTTCTAGGATGATAGCAAAAACTTCTTTCAGAGGGCTATTGCAGAATGGTGCATGTTTCAGACCTGTTGCACAAATGGGGAATGCACTGTTGATCCATTTCTGCCAGYCCCAGTTTCTACACCTACATATTCAGCTTTGGAGGAGACCTGTGCTGAAACATGTCTTCAGAGAGTTCCTACAGCCTTAACTCTGGGACTCTAGCTTATCCTCTCTGCTGGGGTCTGTCTGTGCTGGATGCAATCTCTGCTATAATCATGCTTTCCTATCTTTCATTGCTTCAGGGCTGCTTTCCTATTCCCTGACAGAGTCATTAATTTTTTCTTACTCTTACACATCTTTTTCTACACCTTTCAGATGGTCCAAACCCCTTTGATTTTCTTCAGAAGTTCCTAGCAAGAGGCGTTCTGGTGTTCTTACCTCTAGGGCTCTCTCTAAACACGGGCAGTGAGCTGGCTGCCAAAATGGCAAGGCAGTCCTGGCAAGATTTGTTCTCGGTTTCATTGTGACTGGAGCCCTGGAAAGCCATGCTGCTGGCCGCACCAGTTGTGTGCCTGCTGGGGGGGAAACCGTGGCCCACATGACTCTTGCTGGGCAGGGGATGTTTTCAGAAAGGGGCTGTTGCTCCCTTTGATCCTTTCCATGTGTCAACCGAAGCACAGACCGCAGGGTTCTTTGCCCTTTCTCTTACCCTTCCCAGCTCCCTGTCCCAGGTCTGCTCCTTTCCCTGCTCATGCTCCTGCACCACTGGGAATTCTTGAGCTGCCTTGGGCATGGAGAGGTGCTTTGTGCTCGCCTTGATGTGGCAGCGTGTGGAAGGTGAGGTGAGGGTGCTGAGGGCTGGAGCAAGAGAGCCTGASAGCAGGTGCACCGCGGTTAGGGCAGATGACTTTATCCAGTTACTCATCTCAGAGCAGGTCTCCACTTATTCCTCCCTCTCCTTTTCTGGAAAGTTACTGTAACTTGCATATTTGTGATGCTTTCTGCGCCTGCAGGCAGGATGACTTGTTTACTGCTATCCAATCACCTGCAAATCACTTGCTTTAGGTCAGCTGCATCATCTAAGGACAGCCTGAATCTGCTGAATTCCTTCCCCAGCCTGGTTTGCACAGTTCTTGGCCACTGTGAAATGCAAGAGGTTCTCCTATGGTTTATGGATGGTCCGACCTGAGATGGTGCTGGATGCATCATGATGGATGAGGCACACCCTGAGCACAGAGCCTTGCAGGATCAGACCTTGCTGGATGGAGAGGATGGTAATGCAGTGTTTGCAGGCAGATGTGAGCCCCTGTCCRGTCTGGAGAAAAGCCAGCGCTGCTCTGAGCCATGCGGCTGTGGCTATGTTGGTGCTGGGTATATTGGTCTGGGCTTTCAGCCAGGCTCACATAACCGCACAGCTTTTGGTCCTGAGCTGAATCTTATCTGGTTAGGGCAGAGCTTGCTATGCTCAGAAGAGCAAGGCAGAGCAATTCAACATACTTATCCCACAGACATGCCAAATGTATCTAAAGAAACTAGTAATCGATCCCATCCAGATTCCTCACCATTAATCTTCATCTTCATCTAGCATCACATGTCTTGAAGTCAACAGTGTTGAGATCAGCCAAAATCAATAAAATTCTACATTGTTAGTGTATCCTCAGTGCAGTGCAGCTGTCCTTGCTATGCAGGGGGCATAACTTAATCTCCCAGTGCGATGTGTTGAATTTATTGCTTGGCGACGTTCAGTGAATATAGAGTGGTGGGTGGGGAAAATCCTGGCTTTTGATTCAGAATTTGTACTACGTCTGTGAGTAAAAACACACATCTGATGTGCTGACTCAAAGCAAACGGCTCCCGTTTGGACTGCAGTCTTTCGCTGTGCTGCTTTCCTCCTTTCTCTGGGCTTACAGTATTGGTCTGGCTGGTTCTGGGTGGGTGCAGAAACTGACTGGGTGGCAAGAAGGGAGATCAGAAACAGAAATCGTATTGAATAAAATTGATCATTGGTGGGAAGAAAAGTAAGCAGGTTTTTATTCTTTTATGTAAGGAGGGGGTAATCATTCCAACGAAGAGATTGTTTCCCTTTTAACTTAGCTCTTGAAAAGTGCCACAGTGAATTATTTAATCTCCTTAAGCGGATCCCCTAATCTAGCTTCCTCTCAGGTGGTTGCTCACAGTATCTATGTCAGCCTCTTAGCACAGGGTAAGTTGCTTACAATGCCGAGTCCTGTGCTAAGAGGGATTGCTGAATACCTGTTCCCCAGGCTGCTTGCTTGCTGAGTATTCCCCAGGGCATGAAAACTGGGAAAGTACCAAAAGGGGAAAGACATAGCTGTTAATTAAACTGAAAAGAATATCCTAGTGGCAAAAACCTTAAGTCAGTGAGAATGCTGTTGTGACTTGAACAAGGACAGAGTTTCAGCCCAGATCTGGATGCGACGTGTCCTGTTAATAATGTTTTTGTGCCATTTGAACTTCTGCATTTATTTGGGTTTTGAACTTCAGGCTGCACTCTCATCCATGGGCTGCCCTTGTAGGAGTTCGCTCTGGTCACTTCTCGACTGGTTACTGGATGAACATCAAAGTCTAAGCCAAACAGGCATCTGTGGCAGGAAGGGAAGCCACCAGTTTCCAGGACCTTTGCAGAGATAAGTAAGACTGTGGCTTGCCTGAGGGCAAAGGGAACTCCGCATATGGCTCTGGAAAGCTTTAGGAGATCTTTGGAAAATGCTAGATTTTGGTCTGCTTCTTCCTTGAAGTGGAAGCAACTGATATTATGCTGTTGCTTTTCTTATGGATTAAAGTTCAACTACAATGACAGAGAGGAATTTCTGGCTTTAGCTCTGGGACTAACTTCAAGGAAATCATGGAGAGTCGCTTCTTTCCATGCATGGTGTCTCCTGCAGAGTTATTCTCAGTGTGCATGTTATCACCTTGTGTGATATATAATCACCCAGAGGTTAGGACATGCAAGCACATGGTTGTGAGTACCCACAGAAACACTGTGATCCCTTGCCCTGATGCCAGAGATAAATGCTTTGACTCTGGACTGTATTGTATTTTCAGAACCAAACCACTCAGCAAACCTGCCTCGTGATTCCACTCAACCCTGTCATAATGATTTTAGAAGAAAACCACAAGAAACGTGGTGGTTTTGGGTCCTTGTCAAAGCACAGCAGAAGAGTGTTGGTTGCTTGATTTTTTTTTTTTTTTTTTTTTTTTTTAATTCATTTTAACTTTATATTCAGAGTGAAAGTCTGGGCATATACCTAAATGGACTGAAACGTAAAGAGGGTCTTACATGTGATTGTGGTGAGAAACCACTCGATTTCATCTGAAAACTTACTGTGGATGCAGGAGATGAGATAATTTAAAATATAACTGTGTGAAATCCCACCATGACAACTGTATGTTCTTCTGGGTTACTCTACCCTTTATTAGCTTTTTTTTTTGTCTGCAAAGCTCTATTTTTTTCCTGGTACACTAACAAATATAAACATTTGAACTTCAGCTCTGTGTATTCAACATTTTCTTCTCCTGTTCACTTTCTTCATGCTTTCCCCAGACACACACAAACGAAAAGTAGCCCATGGCATGTAGCTGAAAAGGAGGTACCTTCCTCTCAACACCTGGGTACGAACGCAGTTGCAGACAGCCGCTGTGGAACAAAACCTTTTTGTGATGAATAATTGCTCTGGAGCTTACTGGGCATCTGACTACTTATTTTTGGTCAAGGGATTGCCTAGGTCAGTGGTGGTGTGCGTAATTACAAAACACTGGGCAGTTGCCTAGGTGGTTTGTGTAGGCACAAGCACACCCTACAGCTGTAAGTGTGCTTGAAGCTCTGGACTGGGCAGTGCTGTGGACAGGGGAGGGAGGAGGTGGTGGCACAGTCAGGCAGCTGCAGCTGTGGGCAGAGCTGTTGGGAAGGTGACTGAGGAGCTCCAGAGTCTGCAGCAAGTTTCTCCTCTTGGGCTATCCACCAGCCTGTGGCCAAGGGCAGCCAGCCCTGGCTCTGCAGGGAGGTAACAATGCTCACACTAAGCAAGCTGTGCTGCATGGTAGCTCTGGCTGTTTAGGGTGCTATCACACCTTCATCCAACCCTTCTCCCTGCCTGGCCATCACACTGAGATGATTATTGCTGCAGCAGGCACGAAAGGAACAGGATGGGGGCTTTGTCTTCAGCTGCTGCTGTTCACAATATGATGTCTAAAGACAATCCCACCCTTCCTGGTGTTGATGAGACACTGGTCCATGAAGTGATACAGCTGAAACACTAGCAGAGACTCATCCTAGTAGGATGTGAGTGGAGTGATAACAACCACAGCAAGGGGATCCAGGTGGACAGCTAGGGGTGGAAGCACCTTTAACCTCCACAGCAAAAAAGCCCAGAACTTATCTGCCAGAGTCCTTTCCAAATGCTGTAACTGCTGATGCTCCAGGATATGAGCCTTTAGCAGGTTATCTGAATTGCTCGTCCCTCTCTCAAGCTCTTATGGTACCAGCAACRTCTGGGTTAGAGGCCACCACAGGTAGCACTAGTTTGGCCCTCCGTGCCCTGGCAGAGGGTAGTTTGCAGTCCTTCCAAGAGGTGTGAAAGCTGATGCAGCAAAGGCCTCCTGGGATTAATAACAACCGCAGGCTTCATGTGCAGAGTATTCGTTCCTCTTCCCCAGCACTTTAAACAAGAGTGCAAAGGGCCCTAATGAAGCCAACCTTGCACACCATGGACTGAGCTTTCTTAGATCTATTTAACGGTTGGAATTGTGAAATATTTGTTGCATCTATAATTAGGGAGTAGAACAGATGGCTAGAGCTTAGTTATAATTAAAGTCTAATGCACAGTAAAATAACCCAATGCAGCCAGTGATTCAGCAGCAACCAAAGAATTTTAATTCTTTCTTTGCTGGGCTTAAGCTTCAATTGCAGGAATTGGGACTTCAGGGAAAGTCTGTTGCATCACTTATTATATAGGGACATGGCTCTATATTAAAGGATTGTGTGGAAATTTTTGATTGCTATGTATTAAGTTATATTGTGTGGTCTCACTTACCTTAGTAACTTGAAATCATGTGTGAAAAAGGCATGTGAATTGTTTTATGCATGTTGCAATCTGTTTTAGAAGAGACTTTCTTAAAGCCTGTCTGCCTAGTAATTGATCGCTAATGCTTTAGGATAAGTTATTTGGAAAGAAACATTAATTAGGTGCTCTTAGACAGGAACACATTCTATTTATAAAGCTGTTTTAAATGGTATTATCAGTAATAATAATATATATTTAACACCACTTTCAAGTATGGATTGTTAGAGACCTCATGATATTAGAACTGGAAGCAAGTGAATAAGCTTCTCATTTCCTGGGAGACAAGGCTAGGAGCTAGCATCGGGCAAAGAAACGTGAAGAGCAGTATTGCTGTGAGCTTTGCAAACTGTGGAAATGTGGTTGGGTTTTTTTTATGTTTTGGTTGGTGTTTTTGTGTGGGGTGTTGTTTTTTTTTTCTTTTTACTTACTTAGGGCAGAGGGATGGCTGTACTACAACCTGCCAAGGGTATGAGAGGCCAGCTCTCCCACAAGGAGAGAAAACAGTTCTGGACCATTCCTAGAGACTGTGAAGACACAAGAGAAAATGCTTTTATGAGCAGACTATATTAATTTTCCCTTCCCCATCTTCTCAGATGACTTACTGAGAAGATTCACCTGTATCTACTTGGGATATTGGGATGTTCATCAGCAGATTAGCAATGCAATTGCCAGGGCTGCAGCTACCAGAGAGGTTTCGGAGATGTCCCCTCCTTCCCTTCCAGCAGGCTGGAAAGAGCTGTGACAGATTTTTCTCAAAGCTGAGATCAGCCTCGGGTGGCCCCTGCTCTTCCAGGACCTGTCCCAGGAGGACCTGGGAGGCACCTCTTGCATAGTGAGTGTGACGGAAACACCAATTACCTGATGTCTATTGTGGATTATAGGCATGCAGGCAGCCCGTAACTCCTCAATGGATAATGGTGACAGCATGCCACGCATTTTGGTTGTCCCTCTGGTGCTGTCTTAAGTTGCAGCAGATTTGGGTGCCGGAGTTGTGTGCATGGTAGGTGGGCTCCACAGGACTTGAAAAAGCTGCTACTTTTAGCAGAGTTATTGCAGATTGTGGATACTGCCTGGAAATCCTTGAGCAGGAGGCAGGCAGCGTTAAGGTTTTCTGAACTGATGCTGTTTGAACAACTTGTACCATGCTTTGGAGCCCTATCCTTAAGAAGGGTGACTTAAAAAAAAAAAAAAAAAAAAAAAAAGGCAGGAATGCTTCCCAGCTCTTGTCTCAATGTCCCAGTATTTGTCTCAAATGTGGGCCTAGGGGCTAAAATACCCTGTTCTCCAGGGCTAGTGCACTCCTGCAATACAGAGCTGACCTCGGCTTTCACACCCACAGACACCATGGTCTCTAAGTGAATCTGGAACAGTCCCTGGAAAAGGGTATGGAAAGTCAGGGGGCTGCAGAGATACTGTGAAAGGCAGGATTTGGCTCGCTCAGCCTTTTGGTGCATGGTAATAGGATGGAGAATGAAGGGACCTAGCTCAGCTTCACTAAAACTCATGCTTGCAGGACTTTTCAGGAAAGCTGGTAGGCAGCAACC
>JASVER010000036.1:2145651-2174967 GCA_030449065.1 Oceanodroma leucorhoa
AAAAAACCAAAAACAAACAAAAACCCAAACAAACAAAAAACCCCCCACCCTTATCCCTACTCCGAGATTGAGTATTTCTGACCTGCCACCCCATGAGACGACAGCAGCAGCGCTCAGCAGTGAGGCTTTGCAAAGAAGAGTCCGCTGAGCGCCCCGGAGCTGGTCCCAGGGGCGCCGGGCGGTGGGGCGGCTGCCCGCGGTGGCGGCATCACCAGGGGGCGCTGTTACGTGCGCCCGCGGGAGCTCGCGCTCCCGTACGGCCGATGTGCGCTGCCCCGAAACACGTGACATGGCTGAGGTTTTTAAGAGGTTGATTCTTGGAAATCAACTGCCAGATGTCAGTCTGCCCGCTGCGTGCTGCACCTCGTACCAGCACTGCTGCCTGGGGGAGGTTTGATCCCCCAGAAGGAGGGACTGTGTTCCTAAAAATGCAGGATCGCCTGTATGTTAGGTACCTCTTGTTTAGCTGGTATTACCCAGGTGGTGTGTCGCTTCTGGCAGGTCCGCTTCCTAGTGAAGAGCRATGCTGGCTTCTGCCGTCCTGTGGCAAGGGGGAAATTACACTGCTTTGAAAAGCTGAAGGCTGAGTTGAGAGCTTGGGACAGAGGGTTAATCTTCTGCCTGCTTCAAGAGTGCACTGTGTGACGTGCTTAGGTTGAGTCACAGCAGAAATTGTTTCACTTTGGAAAAACTGAGGTGCAAAGTTTTGATCATATCGCATATGAGGCTTTAGTTTGTTTTTTTTTTTTTCAAGGATGCATATATGGGCTATTAACGTCAAAGTGCAAGGATGGGGTAATGCAAGAGACTCTCCTTAGGTCATTGTCTTCTCCATAAAGACATGAAACACTGGCTCTTCAGCTTTCCTGAGCTTTGGTCTGAGAGGGGGAAAAAAGGTTTTATTAACTTTCACATGTTACTTAAGTGGCACCAAACCCTTACTTTATGCCCATGTACTTTACTGTCACTGATTAAGTGGATTTTGCACTCCATCCTGATGAGGATGGACTGACTAGCAGAGCTGAGCATGTCCTATCCTTACTGTTTTTCAAGCTGTAAGCCTGGAAAAGGACCCCTGTGCCCCTAAATGCAGGCGTTCTCAGGCTGTATCGCCAGCACTGTCAAAGAGAGCAATTATTACCTGTGTGAACACACCCATGTTAATGGTAATCTGGGTGAGCTGGGTACTGCTGGCTGGGGAGGTGTAGAAGTTCAGGCTTCAGCAGAGGATGTGCAGGTTTGCAACCAGGGCTTCCATTGCTAGTGGTTAATGCTTTGGGGATTTTTGTTTTAATTGCTACTGGTTCTTGAACTGGCTTTAATCCCATTAGTTGGGGTATGCCTGCAGGAGCTGTGCTTGCACCTCGGATTGCAAGACAGACTATAGCCTTAATGCTGGGAACTAGAGCCCTGCCAGCCAAGTACTGAGTTTTTGTTGTATCCTGTTTGGAAATGAGAAATTCTTTTGAGACCGATGCTTTTGCATGAAGGATTTATTTTCTGAAGCTGCCAAAAGGACAGAGAGGTTTCTGCTTGTACGGAGTATGCAGGAGATGGAAAACAGCAGGGGATGATAACAGCAACAAGACGTAGCTACGATTCAGCTCAGCTCTGACTCACAAGGAAAAGTTAGAAGGAGTGAAAGACGAGCGATGCAGCCATATTCAGTCTACTGCGTTTCTGTGTCCTCTGTCAAGGCTGACAGTAAATGCCATCCTTGCTAGTGACTTTCTCTCTGAGTGAATCTCTCCATGCAGACAACTTGCTGGAAGCTTTCACSTTGCTTCATGTAGAGCAAACCTCTTCTTTCATTTGCTTCTGGTCTGGTGCTGCTGATTGTCACCAGCACTTCAGAAGCTGATATGCCTGATGTCCATGCACCTCTGTAGCTTCTGATGTGAAAGCCTGGGAGATGGGAGCAGAGCGTGAGAAAACTCTGGGATGGGTCTGTGATGAGAGGATGAGTGTGAGCCTGTGCTAGAAAACTGAAGGGAAACTACAGAGAGCTCCTGCCCTCCTCTGCCACCCACCCCACTGCACAGCAGAGCTGGGGCAGGCCTTCACCCATGAGGATGTGGTCACCAGGGTTTCTGTCCCCAACCTGGGCTTGACCCCGCAGGGTGTGATGACGCCGTGTGTATTTGCGGCGTGGTTCTCGCCAGAATGCCAGACATGTCGCGTGGCAGCTGTACGGGGAGGCCAAGCCTTCCACCTACACAGCTCCTGCCACCCCTTTGATATGCAATCCCGACCCCATGGTGGGGTGTTGCCACCTGTCCCGGGGCGCTCCGGCCTCCAGCCCTGCTTTAGCCCAGGCTGTGGCCCCGCTATGTCTCGGGAACGCCGGGAGACAGTGGTGCAGCTGCACTGACGTCAGGGAGGGAAATTCCCTCTGCCCGGCAGGTCTGTCGCTGCCTCCCCGCTTTGGGTGGTGGGAGTTTCCCGCAGGAGTTGCCCGGTGTCCTGCAGCTCTCGAGGACAGGGCAGGCTCTCTTGGGACCAGAGCACTACTAGGGAGCTGGCTGCAGGAGGGGAGTCTGCTTTTGGCCTTGTTTCTGGCTTATCACTACAGTCACTGCTCTCTGTGCCTCGCTTTCTTCCTGCGTCCATGAATACCACAGAGCTTGGGTTTTTCTTTTCCGTGGTATGCCAGGGAAATAGAGCAAACGAGCACACCAATTCCAGTTTGGGGTGTTGGTGTCCTGATGTTGGTCTCTGAGATGGTTCCTTCTGCTCTCTCTCCACAGATAGAAGAGCCCTGGTGTTCAGGAATAACTAAAAGAAACCCCTCCTGTGTTCATATCTGCTCTTCACTGATGGCATTGCCCTTAGTTAGAGTTTTGTTTGACTCCTTCTCAATGGTGASAAAATTGAGACTGTGGCTTCCAAAATGCATGTTCAGGTTCAAGCCTACTTTCATACCATCTCCTTCCTGCTAGGTGAAAACAAGGGGCAAAACTTCCCAGTGCCCCTACTTCTGGAAAAAAAAAAAAAAGACCCAATGTGGCCCTCAGTGATGGGAATGTCTCCAGACATCCATAGCTGTACTGAGGTTTTGCCATCAGACTGTGATGTAGGAAACTACGTCTCTGAGGATCTTGGTGGGGGATCAGTGAGATAAAAAGGCTGGTGCATTAGAAGTGAAGCCAGCCTYGGGCAGACTCTTTGGCTCAGAGAGATCCCAAGGAAACACGCAGAGCTGGCGCTTGTGGGAGGCCCAGAGCACAGTCCCAATTAGCCTGCTGAGATGGGTGTTCTGGGCTTGCTCCTAGCACCAGTCTCTGCCCTGGGACCTGGGAGACAGGAAAACCTGGAGTGAACAAGGGAAGCCACTAACTGTCCTGTGGGAGCTGGAAGTCTCCATAAGCATGTGGGACAACTGGAGAAGAGTAAGAAGTGCTTTGCTGGAGGCTGTGGGGTTGGAGTASAAAGGGAAGCAGTTGGAAGCTCCTGTTATAGCTGTTCTGGGTCACTTGGAAGAATTAATAGTTTCAGGGTTGCTCAAGCAGAGGACTATAGCATGTCCTGACAGACAAAGACTACRAAGTAGGTGATGGTGAGGGGGTAGAACATGGAAGACCTCAGCTTTTCTATTGTGTGGTAGTCAGTCTTGCAGTCCCTGTCATCTGAGTCCCTGCTGAGACAAGATCCTGGGAACAAATGCTCAAGAAGTGGTTTGTGCCTCATGAAACCATTTGCTATCCCTGCAAAGGAAAACACCAAACTGTACTGTCCTTTACTGCGAGTGGATGATGCTCTCGCACTATGGATGTGACAGAGGAGACACCAAAGGCAACCAGRCAATTCTGAAAGTAGTTCATGTTGCCCTGCTGAGCAGGGCTGTAATAGTGCCATCTACTTCGTTACCTTCTAGCTCTATGTAACGGTTGATGGCCAACATGAGGATAGTGCAGAGCTCCAGGTGCATGGTATCACGTGCAGACAGCAGCTTGAAGCTGGTGTGTATTTTAAAGTCCACAGTTGTTAGCACTGATATGTTCAGATTTAGCAGGAGGAGGAGGATGTGGGAAGCGGTACATTAAGACACCTTTGTCAGCTGCTTCTTGGATGTACCTAGGGTTGTGCTGGACTGCTCGCTCACTGACTTGTCACCAGTCCTGGGCCCAGACTTGGCCATCAGTGACCGAGCAAGCCCTGGACCGCGGACGTTGCAGCTGCATCTGCACAGCGCTGTCCTGGAGCTGCTGCCTGGGCTCAGCCCCTCATATCCCCACCAGCAGCTCTGGGCTCCCTGTGCAGGGCAGTGCCAGCATGGGGGGCTGGGGTTTGAGTACCCTTTTTTTTTTCTGGTTTATGTTTGCACTAGGGATAAAAGGTGCTGGGGGAATGGGGAAGATTGTGTGTAGAATTGAGGTATTTTTATTTATTAATTTACTTGTTAAGTTTGCTGTTCTTCCTGTCCCTTGTCTCTCAGTATGGAGGGTGGGGGGGGAAGGCTTATATGAGCCAAAAGCCAGAAATCTGACACTTCTGGAGCAGTGGGATTGGAGATCCCTGTTGACTGGAGGCAAAACATGAATTGCTATGGAAGCTTTTCCCACCATCGCAGCATTTGGGTAGATCCTCCAAAGTCTGTGAGGGTCACACTCCTGTTACCTGTTTCCCTTCACTGGAGTTACTGAAAAGTTGTCTTTCCTCTGCTTGCTTCTGTTCATGAAACTCCTAAAACCTTAATATCTTTGAGACCTTTAAACATCTGTAATACTTAGTTGAAATTGGAAAATGTGCTCAAAAGGGACACTGACATTGTGTATTCCTGTTCCCTTAGGTAGCCAAACTAAAGACATTCTATTGCTGGTGGGAGGGAATTATTTCCCTTTCTTCAACTTTTTCTAACAAAAAAAATCCCCAAGTATCCCACAGACTTCTTGCTCTTAAAAGAAATTCATTTTAACTTAAAAAAAAAAAAAACAAAACGACCACAACCACTCCCCTGGAAACCCCAAGCTGCGAATGAAACGTTTCATCCCCTGGTATAAAGGGTGGGGCTGATTCCAGGYAAATCCAGAAGCCAGCAGTTGCAAAGGTGGCTCAGAGCAAAGCTGCCATCTCCTTTCCCCTGTCTTCCTTAGCTCCAAGCCATTCAGAGGTCCTCAGACCCAAAGATCAGGACTGGGGCCGCAGAGATGTCGGGAAAACTGTGTCTCTCCCTTTCAGGACTGGGGCTAGCACACAGGCATCCTGGCACTGAGTCTGGGTGGTGGTAGGGAGACCATTGTAAATCCCCAGCAGTCTCCTCCTGAGGATATAAATGTTTGCCTCTGCTAAAACATAATCTCGTAGTCATTTCAATGACAGCTTAAATCGAAGCCATAGAGAGGGTGCACGGAGGGGTAACGGGAGAGTAGTCCACAGCTGTTTCTCTGGCTGTTTTTCTCTCCCAGACGTGAAAGCAGCAGTGGCTGAGCGATGCCCTGCATTCTTGCCCACCTACACACATGCTTCCTCCGCATATCCCCGTGCCGCCTGCTTACCGCAAGCGCTAGAGGCTCGGCTGTAAATCCGCTAGCCAGACAGATCCCTGACACCCCGGCTTCCGCCCTGCTTCTGCAGGACAYGTGCCTGCTGCCATTAGATTACCATCATCCTCGTTACCAGCAAGGAAACCTTCCAGGAAGGGTAGTGAACACTGAGACTATCACAAGCCCCTTTTCCTCCTGAGTTGAGTACCTTTGAGGTCTGCTGTTGTGAGAAGCTCCCCCTTGCCTGTGCTYCCAGGCTGCTGTGATGAAGCTTGCTAGTCCTTATGTACCCACTCAGACCCCCTCTGAAATCTTCAGCTCTCGAGTGTCTCGGGCTCCATCTCCCAGYAGATTTTTTATTTATTTATTTATTTATTTTTTAAGGCAGTGCAAATGGGGTTGGCCAAATACCGCTGAGCCTTGAGAGCCTCCCAGCTATGCATGGGGTACTGGCAATACACACGCACACACCCTGTGGCTTCTGTTTCCACTGCGGACTGTGCTATGCAAAGGAGCGCCTTGCAGCTGAGAGGAGTTTGACGCAGTCTTACTGCAATGGTAGATATCTCTGCCTAAATCCATGGTGAATCAACCCACAGCTAAACGTTGGCTGTAAGCAGGAGGGAGGAAGGAAGCTGGGGTTGGGGGAGAGAAATCGGGAGACTTGCTGGCTTTTGCAGGTGGTTTTTGTGCACTGTCACCAGTAGGTTTCCATGGCTCCATTTTCCAGCTGGGAAAAGCAAAAATGGACATTCTGAGCTAGTTCAAAACATGTCCAGATCTCTGTGGGAGGCTGAAAATGTCCACCTCTCTGTGAAAAACAGCCAGGTGCTGTGTGCACAGCCAAAACGAGCCAAACTGTGAGCCATTTGCATTTGCCCAGCCCCAGGCATGAGGGCTGGAAAGGACCTTGGGCAGCTGGTGGCCCCTTTTGAAGTTTTTATGGAAATGACCTTGCTAGACACCCTCTCACATCAGTGCCTTGTGAGCGAGAAGAGAGCCCTGCTCCAAGCTACTACTACTCATTACAATTATGTGGTGCTTCTTTTTTTTAAATTAATTATGGTTTTTCAGGAGAAGTTATTCTTTTGGTGTGAATTGCGAGCTGGAGACTAACTGCCTCTTCTTGACAGTGGTGCTGCTAGACGTGTTTGGCACTAAAAGCAGGAATCACAGGCTTGGTATTTTGGGCTGTAGCAGACTTATACGTAATGTGTCCGAGGTACCAAGGGGTACTCTGCTGTGCAGAGTTAAGGTAGTGTAAAACCCAGGGGTCAGGTTCATCCTTGGAGGCAGAGGCAGCACAGCAGCAGCAATTCCAGGAGCTGCCTGTTGTACTTCACAAGGCCTTTGGGATGTATGATCTGGGCACACAGCATTATCTGGGCACGTGCCAGGTGAGGAGGCTGGCCAAAACCAGGAGAACAGGTCTGAGTCTCCAGGTGGGAATTGTCCAGCCTTCTCTTGCTCCCAATGCGTTGGTCCTGCCACCCAGTCCGTGCTGGGAAAGCCTCTTCTCCAGCTCCCATGGAGAAGTAGGTAGAGCAGGATTTCATGAGAACAGCTGTTTTCACATGGCATTTCTTTTGCATGAGGTTTATTTCTTCTAGGCTGAAATCTGTCAGGAAAGACAAACTCTTCCAGGCTGTTGGGAGAGCACACAATGCATGGCCGTTCTTTTGTGAAGCCAGGCCTGCAGAGGTGACAGCTAGTCTCACCATGGGCATAGTAGGAGAAATCCAACAAGCTTCTGATGTGTCTCTAGGAGCACGCACGAGGTCTCAGCAGTGCACCCACAGCACAGCCTGGTGCCTGCATGCACCTCCCCAGCCAGGCTGGTTACCCATACTCACACCCACGGGTGCAGATTGAAACCGAGTCCTCGAGCAAGAGAGCATGAACCCAAGCTCTTGCTCAAATGGTTTGTGCAGGGAGAGGACTTGCCTGCTGTCTCTTTGGTTAAGGGTGGATGCTCAAAGCCTAGACCAGAGCCAGGCTATCAGTGTGGACCACARATTTGCACTGGCCCCTGGCCCTCCTTGCCATTCCCTGGAGGCATTTGCTGCCTCGGGAGAGGCGTCTGCACAGGGGTGAGCACAGCCCTGACCTCAGCAGCAGAAGGGGGACGCAGCCGCTCTGCAGCCATGCTCCCCGGGCTGCATCGTGTGTACTCAAGCCCTGGTGTGATTTGCCCTCTCCCCTCCCCAGCAGAGCCTGGTTTGGACATTTCCACACTTCTTCCCCAGTGATGCAGGCTACAAGGTTTGGTGTCTACTCCAGGGCTCAGCCTAAGAGAAGAAAGGTGTTTCATATTACTGCTGCTCCACAGGCCAGGCAGAGGAAGCGGTGTCCAGCAGCAAGGGAGACCTTAACTTCAGTTAATAAATACATCCTTTATTTCCAGACTCTCTTCCTTGGTGAATACCGCTTATCGTAACGAAAGCTGCTTGGACTTGGCCAGGAACCAGCCCTGCGAGTTTACAGGATTCACAATTCACAGATGTTAGGAACTATCAGGCCGAGTGTGGGTGGAGAATGTCAAGTCTGAAATAGCTCCCCTGCCACCCTGGCATAGGCAGCAAAGAAAATGTTTCCACATGACATTCTTCGAACCAAAATTTCCTACAAGGAAAACACCGAGGGGAAAAATAAGAGGCAAGCGCTGCTGTCTCCGAGGGCTCCTGGCTTTTGCTTGGGAAGTCGGCATTTGTGCTGATGTCAGCACAAATGATGCACTGTAGGTGAGCTATAGGGCAGCCCTTTCCCCTCTCCTYGTATACACAAACGTATACGTCTGCTTGAAGATGCAATCCCACTGGTGCATAGATACATGGTCGCTATTTTTTCCTGCTGGAATCCATTTTAATTTAGCTCCTGATTCATATTTCATTCATTCTCCAAAACCACAAAACCAGGATAGGTTTACAGCYTGCACTATTTGGATGAGCCATGGAGGGGGGAAAAACAGGGGAAAAAACCAGGTTGCTTTCCTGAATGATTTTCTGTGAAATAAAAAAAATTAAAAGAAAAGGGGGGGTGGGGGAGTGGAATTAAAGTCTTCCTTCCTGGCTTTTATTTTCCTTCAGGAAAATCAAATCTGCTTTTCATGTTTGGTAGTTTGTTTTGGTGGACTTCATTTTACTCTCGTTTCTTTAGGCTTTAGTGACCTGAAAAATATATGACACCTATTTTCTTTTTTCTTACTTTTCTTTTCACCACAAGATATTTGAAACTATTGTTGTTTTTCATTTGGAAAATATATATATTATTTACAGAACACTAAAACAATGAAAGATTTTTATATAATCTCAATTCTCTTTGGACAAAAGGTCAAAAGATACAGAGGGAAAACATGAACAATTACATCTGATTAGTTTTCTTGGGGGGAGGCAGGCAGGAAGGGGAGGCAGAGGAGCAAAAGTTCAGAGTTAATTTTAATTGAGGAATTTCCCCGTATTTTGTCATTCAGCTTTTGAAACTGTGACCACAACAGACTGTTTGAACTATGGCACGAGAGAGACTGAAAATTTCCCCAGGCAACTTTACGCGGGTATTAGCCACAGAGTTGACAAGGAAAGCTTTCAAAGTACGATGAAATTCAGCACGGGCACTGCACCCAGCAGAGGAAACTCCGGCCATCTGGAGACGAGGATGACCAGCGGCTACAACAGTTTGCAAAATCGCAAGAGCTGCCAAAATTAAACTGTGAAGTCAGGCGGGAAGGCAACCAATGACTGGCGAGATCAGAAGTTCAGAGATGCCCCAGATGAGCTCCCAACAACAAGTGTGGCCGACGTACACCAAAGTTTATTAAGGATGTTGAGAGGAGGGGAAAATATCCGTGCAGAAGATGCCCAGCTGGCGAGGAGGGACTGGTGGTGATGCTCAGGTCACTTGATGAATCCTATTGGCCAAGTCCCTGGGAGATCCCACCCATTCGCAAGTGTAAAATAAATCTCTAAAGTTGTACCTTGTGTACCACTTGACCTTATTGCTTTTAGCCTGCTGGCTTTGTATCTATTTATTTATTTTATTTTAGTTTGTACCCAAAGAGGGGCTCGAAGGAAATGAATTTTGAACCRGCACCTTTTACCACCTTGCAGTACTACCCTGATCCCTGCATCCAGCGGTGAGTCTCTGAGCGTGACGTAACTCTCTCCTATCGCAGGTTTGATCTGAGTATCTTGTGTAATTGTTAACTTTTCTGCTATCGTCCGGCGGCAGCTGGGCTGCACGCGGAAAAAATGTGCCGCTCTCTTCATGCTYAGTGGAGCTTATTATTATTTTTGGCTTTCTAACAGGTTACTGTTTAATTATAGGCATCCRTATAAGATATCTCCCTTTTCCTCTTTGGCATTACAGGAAAAAAAACATATGATAAATAACATGAAAGCCGATAGTATCTTTTTGCTGTGTTTGGAGCGGAAGGTTACTCTCTGCTTTGGGTAGTGCAGGAATTGCTTTAGCTTTCTATAGTGTGTTTATTTGTTCCTTTAAATGAAAAAGCTCACGGAAAGAATATGAGCTTAACTATTAAGCTCTGAGATTTTTGGAATTTAAAGGATAAAGAAATCATTTAAAAGATCCAAAGAAGAAAAAATTGCCTTCTAAGAGAGAGCCCTTTTCCAAGAATATTATTTCATT
The DNA here is from genome assembly GCA_030449065.1 of Oceanodroma leucorhoa. Lineage (NCBI taxonomy): Eukaryota > Metazoa > Chordata > Aves > Procellariiformes > Oceanodroma > Oceanodroma leucorhoa. The sequence continues at coordinate 2,155,779 of JASVER010000036.1, forward strand.
CTGTTTAACAGCCAACATCAGAGCCTGACAACCACTCTTATTTTAGCTTTGTTGTTATGCTGAGTTTTATAACTTCCCAGCAGATAAAAGAGCATGTCCGAATGAGGTATCATGGTATCACATTGTCAGTTTGTTTGTTTCTCCCAATAGAAGATACTATATTTAAGCATGTAAATGACATGTAGATGGTATTTTTCCAGTCATAAAGTTCGGAGAGGTGAAATCCTCTGAGCGCAGTCCCTTGTCAAGCTACTTTAAGGCTAGTTTCTGGCTACGTTTTGAAAAAGCCCTGGCTGGTGTCTCACCAAGGCATTYGGTCCCCAGAAGGGTTAACTGTTAACTCTGCATCATCTGCAGGGTGCTGGGGAAGGCTGCTTGTGTCGCATAGCTGTCTGCTGAAGAGAGGGCTTGACCACCGTCACCCAGCCCACGGCATTACAGGCAGCTTTGTGATCTCTTCTTTTTTTTTTTTTTTTTTTTTTTTTTTTTTCCACTTGTATGATTTGTTGCAATGTTTGTGGGGTGTTTTTCCCCCCTTAATCCGCTGGGCATTCTGTGCCACCGCTGTGTGACAGCCCTGGGGAGGAGTGTGGAGACCTGGCAGCGACTGGGGCCAGCGGAGGGGAAGGAGAGGAGGGGAGCTGGGAAATAGCGCACGGTCCTTGGCCGCGCTGCCGTGGCAGAGGAATGTGGAACGAAGCCGGGGGTATTGGTTTCCCCGGCAAGACCTTCCACAACACAAGCCCCAGGGCTGGCCGGGCACACACAGCCCCGCTCTGATCTCCTGCAAACCCGCCCAGCGCCGCTGACCCCGGCGGGGATGTGCGTGTGCCCAGGACAACAGCAATATGAGAGCGGTGCCCGTCTGGGAAGGTGGATTCAGGCTGGCAGCAGCGGGGTCTTTAGCAGATGAAGAAGTTTCAGTGTCTGGAAGCCACATCCAGGTAAATTCCCAGGCAGAAAATGGAAAAAAAAAACCCAAAAAAACCCACATACAAAATCGGAAAGCGTGAAGATGCACTGGGAAGTGTACCTGAGCTCTGGGACAGCTTCCCAGCCCCTGTGAACTCCTGCCAGTCACATCCCATTCTATGTCAAAGAACAGGTTCATAAAATTTGAGCTGTGGCTCAGACAAAAAAAACCCACCYGGAGCAGGAATTGAAGACAAAAAATTCCCTTGGCTGTATTCTGTAGAACTTCTTAAATGGGCCTTTCTCACATTCAAATCTGCATCCTCCAGCAAGTCAGGCCTTTCACTAGAAATGGTGCTCCTCATCCTATGCCTTAGCAGCGTGATGGGTTTTTAAGTGACCATTGCGGTGTGGGAAGCCTCAGGACAGCTTGGGACAGATCAAGTTTGTGACACCCCTCAGTCATAAAACCAAATCAAGATGTGTCTTAGAGTAATAACGCGTCTCAGCTGTTATGCATGTCTGTTTACATGAGCTGAGAGTGGCATTTGTCCAGTTATTAGTGGCTGCGCTMTGCCATAGGTCAAAATCAGCTGAAAGTTGGTCCGGGAAATACTTTTCTCAGTCTGAAGACAGAGATGGTCTTCAGCTTTAAGCTCCATTGGTTGGATATTCATGATGTGCAGGGTGACATTTGTCTGACTGATTTAACAAAATTGAATAGTTTCATAATTGCATTTATTTTACACAGTTTGAAACACTTTTGCTTTGATGTGGTCAAAGTGCTTTATTTAGCTAACACCAGTGTGCTTCTTTGCAACTTTAAAATTACATCTAGTAATAATCTAAACAGCAAACTGATAACATTGTGCTGAGGCATGCTGGCAAAATAACAATACTGAAAAGTGTTTGAAACCCTGTTAAAATGGGGGCGTGGGGGGTGTCACACAGATTTCCCTGTGGGACGTGTGGAGGGGGAAAGTTATAAATCCCAGTTAGCTCTAAGATTTGTGGTTTACATTTACCCTCTGCCGTTGCTTCATCTATTAATCTCTTTACTTCGGGGGTCTGGCAGGCAGACAGCGTGGGAGCCAGCTAAAACACTTCCTCTGTCAAGAGGTGAACACAGATCACGCTTAAGAGTGTTAACTAATGTGCCATTATAATGCTTGTATACTTACTGCCTGTCACTTCACAGCAGTGAAACTATGTGCTGCTGCTATGGTGTATCTAAACAACACAGTAATTCATTGCCACAGATGAGAAAAAATAGCTGGGTGCCCAGACTCCCCGTGCTGTGGCCCATTGTTCAGGCCACTCCAGCCTCTGTCTCAACAGCCCAGCTCTCTTGTTCAGGCTCTTTATTTCTTTGTAAATGTGGGCATTAAAACAAAAGCACCCCCTGCATCACACACAAGTACAGACAACTCAGCTGGGACAGGGGACAGCAGGACCCTCCTCCACAAGCCCCACTTGTTGCTGTGGGCACTGGAGTTTAGTGCTGGAGCTGCAGCCCAGCTGAGAGGGGCACCGGGCACTGACGGGGACATACATCCCTGTGCGGAGGTGAGGAATGCAGATGTAACGCGTGAACATCAGAAGTGAGCCTGGAAAGGTATATCCTGAGTGGGCTCATCTTTTTTTCTTCTAAATAGAAAGAGCTAAGAGATGCTAAAATTCAGCACCAATGAATTTGAACAAAAACCTCACTATTTTTCTACTTCTGCTTCCCTTGTAAAGGGATTTACATGAAATGTTTGAAATCAGTGATAAAGCAGGCTCAGTACTCTGGCTCCTGGGCCTGGGAAGGTGTTGCTGTAAGGACAGAAACACCTGCATCGAAAGCCAAGTCGCTGACCCCCATTAATTACTTGTTTGGGTGGTACTGTGGGAGCTCATCCTGTGCAGCAGAAAACCTAGGCTAGCTCTGAGTCATAAAATAAGCTATCTGAAACGGGCGGGATTTCCACTTTTCAAGAAGTGCCCACCTAGCTGCAGTTGAAAGCCGCTAATGTAAGATGAAGAAGGCACTGTAATTATGATCAAAGTCCAGCTGTTGAGACCTATGTAATTAGTCTCTTTCTCCAAAGCCGCTTTTTTTTTTTTTTTTTTCAGCTAATGCCTGGCTGAGGGAGTGATGTTTACAGATAAGTTACTTGTGTTCTTGGAAATAATGGTCATTAGGTTGTGTTTTACCCAGGATCTCTCTTCTTCTGGGGCCGTTGGGAATGCACCTGCTGGTGCACGGGACTACGGTCCTGCCTGCTCCGCTCGTCCCTCTCCCCGTGCCCAGGCTAACTGGTGGCTCAGGATTTCGCATTGCTGATGTGTTGAAGGCATTTGCTGTGGCTCACTCCTTCCTTTTGAATGAAAGGCCTCTCACATAAGCTGCTCTTTTCGTCTTTCATTTCTGGCTTTGTATTCTCAGCACAATGTGATATGGCCCAGCCTCCCAAAGCTCACTAATAACAGAGGCTTGAGGGACAACCCTGAAATCCTCTGGTCCCTGCAGCATCTGTGCTGGAAACCTGGTTTCTCAGACAAGGTTCTGGGTTTTGCGGGGGGTTGCCAAAAAGAAAAATCAATCAAACAAAGCAAATAAACAAAAAAACTAACCGGGTACTCAGAAAAAAAAAAATCTATTTTTAGAAGGTGATGGGGGAAACTGTCAGAAGTTAGTTGGGGCATGGAAGGGAGGGGAGGGCATGGGCCATAGCAGCAGCATCATCTTCTGGGTGCTGTATCTGGATGGATTTTGGTGGGCAAGGTCTAGCTCCAGCCAGCCAGAGCTCCTGGGTTCAAAGGGATCTTTCGCTGGGAGCATTGCATGTGTCGCTTCACCCTTCTTCGCTGTTTCCCACACGTATCAAACAGGGCTGGTAAACGGACTGTAATTATCAGATAGGAGTCTCGCCAATGTTAATGCTTGCAATGCAGCACAAAGGTGAAAAACTCGCTGTACCCAGTGCTCATCATTGCTAATAGGCAGTAATGAAACAGCAGGTTTCCTCCCTTTGGGTTGGGAGGGGGCACATTCAGGCAAAATGTGCTGGCTACCCCTCCTGATCGCAGGCAGCAGCATGCTGTGTCCCTTCATGGTTGTGAATCAATGCTGGCATAAGCAGGTCTCCTTTCACTTGGGTATTAGCTGGGTGACATTGTGACAGAGCTTTGCTTAAGCTGTAATAGAGTAATGTCTTGCAGGAGTGTTTAATCCCATGTGCAGGCTCTGCAGAATCCTTGCATTTGAGCAACTGAACGCTTTTTCTCTTTCCTCATACTACACTTTGCTGAAGAATAACTGAGTCCCTGCTATGACAGGGTCGACAAATCTTCACCTTTGAGACAGGAGCCCAAATTTGCCGTGTTGGCAGAAAGACCTGAAGCCAAGTAAGGAAAGCCACATGACTTGGTATAGATCTATTTGCAGAAACAGTCAGTGATACAGCAGGTACTTTCCAAAGACTCAGAGAGTGGCCAGAAATTGTTCTGAGCAGCTTGTGGCGTGCTCAGAGCAGCCAGTGACTTCTGGAGGAGCAGAACTGGCTCCACACAGGAAGGAAAGGTGGAGGGGAGCCGGGGAGGTGCATTTTTTTATTGGCCTTGGTGAGCTCTCCTGTGAGGTGGCAGTTACYTTCATGGCTGTGCTGTCACCCCGGTAAAAATCCCACGGGGGAGGGTCCCCAGCTGGAGCCGGACACGTGCAAGGGGACAGCGTGCAGTGGGCTGAGACATAGCTATTGCGGGGTGGCCTCATGGGCGGGAGGGCTTTGCAGAGCAGCTCTGCAGGGAAGACATGCTGCCAGCATGGGACTTCTTGGCTGCCCCCCCCCCCCCTGCCCCTTGCTAAGGACATGCGCTGCTGGTGGTGGGGAGGGGAGGGTATTTATCTCGTCTTTGAGGTCTGTTCTTTGGTTGCTCTCCTGTTCTTATACTGCAGTCTCATCAGAAGATGGGATTAGAAGATAGGATCTTTGCAAAACAGTGCTCAAGAGCAGCACGTTAAACCCTCTTCTGTTYTTTCTTCCTGGCAGAGCCCCTGCAGTCTGCTCGTCCCTGCTGCCCCCCTCCATTTTGTCCCTGTTGGACCTCTTTGCTGTCATTGTGCTGAGGATGTCGCAACCCCTTCACAGTCATTGCCAAAGACAGCACTTTTCTCTTTTCCTCTTCAAAACGGTATAGGCTCCTCAGAGTGTCATAAGAAGATATTTGTCTGCTTGGGGGTCCTTTTAGTGCTGCTTAAAGGATTAAAGTGGAACCAAATCAACCGTTTTCTGKTTTTCCTAGATCTCAAAGGACTGGAAGGAGAATATGTGAAGTCTTTCATGTGGTCTTTTTTACTATGAGGAGAGAATACCTAATTCATAGGATCTTGCTCAACTTCAACTTCCAAAAACACAAGAAATTAAAGAAGCAAGTTCTTAATAGCTCATCTGTTCAGAGATGTTTAGGGTGTTCATGGTACATGTTATAAGTATAATCCCCTGCTGATTTGCATCTTCTGTGACAAGCTAACTTGCAATGGCTCCCCTCAACAAACATGAGGATTTCTGGCCTGATACAGAGCAGAAGGGTTCAGCTTCAATTTTGGGAAAAATAAAACCTTTTGACTTCCCAACAAGTGGCCAAAGGAGTATTGAACCCTTACAAAAAAAAAAAAAGTCAATAGGTGTCACAAAATCGGGGGGGGGGGGGGGGGGGAGGGGGGAAGAGGGTCTTAGTTGAGGAAGAAATCAAGGAAACTTGCTGCTTAATTTGGTGCCTGGCTCTAAGATAATTACACACTTATATGAAAACCTTCATGGGAATTTGGGCATTGTGGTGGGAACCAATTGTTACACTGCCATTCAAATTCTGATTTCCATTTAATTTAAAATTTTGTAGCCCATGATCAAAACTGAAATAATCAGAAGGAAAAATGTTTCACTGTAATAGATTTCTGAGGTCTGTTTGACTAGGTCTGCTGATAATAGGTAGATCATATCCTTCCATCTGCTTAGATAGCTTTGTGAAAACATCTGTATCTGTTCCTAGGGCTTACTTGGGAGTTTTTGGTGCCTATCAGACTATCTCCCCACAGTATTTTGCTGCTGAGTCATCTTCAATCAGGTGTTCGAAGGCCACAGGTGACCTGGTGTGATAAATACTGATGCATGTAAGCAAGGGGAATTCAGTTAGTGCATGGAGCTATAAAGAGAACAGCCACCTCCGAGAGTGAGAAGGGGGAAACCCTGCAGTAAATGATCGGGGSTTCAGTAGGCTCTTTGCAACATAAAAATAAGTCTGCATACAAAACCTTGCCCTGGGAGGTTCAATGCCTGTCTGGTTTAGTAATGTTGATATGCACCTAAGTCAATGCATGCTGAAAAAATGCATGGAAATAAGCTTGCAGTGTGCTGGTGAGCTGGATGCTCAAGCAGCARCTGCTCAGCTGTGTATTGCCAGCAGTGTCTGCCTCTAAATTCGGAAGTAGGAGCCAGAGTTGRTGGGGCAAAACGGTGGGATTGCTGTGCTTGTTGTCAACTGGGTCTCTGTGACAGCTGTGAAATCACAGTTCAGCTGGCTCTGAGAGTTAACATGGGCRTTAGGTGGTCAAATATTACAGGATGAAAAAATCTTATTGTTAAACCATAAAATTCCTTTACACTGTCTTCCAACTTTGGTTGTTTATATTTGTGAATTTTCCTCTTAAAATGTACAGGCTGGAAACATCATTCCTGTTTTTGATGGAATGGGGGACTCTGATGTGTTCRTAGCACTCCAGGAGCTACTGCTTTAAGACAATCACAAGCAAAAATCGTAAATCACATTAGGTATGGCAATGTATCGATAAAATTATAGGGAGCCAACCCTGTAATTTCTTAGCACCAGGCATAGTTGCAAAAGCAAAGATCCTGTGAGCACTCCAGGTAGCGTTCTCTTACACACCAGCAGTGTTTCTGATAAACAGTTCACTTGTTCCTGTCTTCCAGGACTACAATCTGCTCTTAATTMTTTGTCCTTCATCTGCCCTGTCTTGCAGCTATTTTGTGACACAGAGAAAGGTTTTTGCAAGTGCTCTTATTTTTGAGAGAAGGATTCTCTGCCCTTGGGATTAGCAATAGCTGGCCTGCCACAGAGTTGCTACGTGCTGAAAAATGCAGCCGGCATGGTATTTAGCAGACGACTTCATYTTCCCATAGGAGTATCACTGGTGGCAGGGGTGGGGAATGGAAGTTATTGTTTATCATSCAAAACACATCATATTTAGCAGGTTGGCTGTGGGGTAACAAGTGCGAGTTTCAACCAAATTCATATTACAGGAATCTGCACCTAACATCTGCTTTGCTGGCGTTTCTGTTTTGCATTTTAATTATTTACTGAAACACAGGATGTTGCTGTTTACAGTTTCCTGCTTCTAAACAGTTCTGGGGACTTTCTGTGTTATCGTGTGATTTATTTTATATTTTTATAAAATTCAACCTTCTCGAGAGAGTTTGAGAGAGGGACTTTGTAAGTCCTCTGAGCAGTTCATAGAGAAAAGAATTTGCATAACTAAAGACTGAAACAGCTTTCGTAAGAGTAGGTGCCTCAGGGAGCCAAGAGTCTTACCTGGCTCAACTCAAAATGTCATGAGTCTTTTGCAGTAGACAGTCTGAGACCTTCCTGTCCTAAAAAAGAATCACCTATTTCATGTTCTTTGCCCGGGGAAGCTGTTCCTCTCCTCTCTGACTATATTTATATGACTAAATGCCCTGCCATGCATAGTATCCCAGGGCTGAAAATCAGTGTGGACTGCATGACTTCTCTTGCTTTGCTTCTTCCCGGTGGGGGGCCGTGTTGAGACCCCTGTGGGATGTCCCCTTGCCAGCCTCTCCCCACCACCTCCTCACAGCAGCCAAATTTGGGGAATGCCTGTCCCGTATGAACTGGGACAGCAGCAACTCGGCGCCTGGTGCTCGGTGTGCAGGGGTGCCCAGCGCCTTCCCCGAGGTCGTAGCTGCAGCACAGCAAGAGCTTGGACAAACAAACCACAGGAGCTGCTGGGAAGACCCTGGCAGAGAGAGGGTCTGATTCCTTCACACATCAAAAAAGCTTGGATATCTCTAATTTTAAAAGAAACTCTGTTCTTGGCAGAGCATGTTAGTGTCCTGGGGAACATATGCCCCTAATGCTACTGATGGTGATATGGCGCAAGCAGGGAAAAGGCTGCTTGCAGGAAACCTGTGCCAGGCTTTAAACAGAGCTGGGAGAAGCACTGAGCTCTCTTTCATCTCTGCAGGCATGAGCATTGATATGAGATGTTGTTGGGTTCTGATTGTGCCTTTTAAAATAGGTACAAACTACTGTGGTTTTTTTTTCCTGTTTTAACCCTGTTACTCTTTGGGAGAAATACTGCTCTGGCTTCGCTCCCTAGACTGTAACAGTTGCACTTTGCACCACATAATCTCATTTTTATTGTGTTAACAAGCGAGTCAGGAACCCAAAGAGATCTCCCTGGCAGCTACCCAGCACAGCGCGCGTCCCTGGTTTGGGAGACCTGCCGTGCTCGTGCCCTTGATCTGGGAGTTTCTCTCGGGTTTGCTTGGCAATGTGCTGCCTGCAGCTGGCACTTGCTCTGGTGGCACACAGTCCTTAGGAAGAGATGAGCTCAGGACATTTAGTGTTGGACTGGACTGTAGGAAGCTCAGCCTAGACCATGCCTAACTTGTCCATGCTACATAAAACGAGAGATTGGGCTCAACAGATCTCACAGTCATTTCCTCTCCAGACAGCCCAGAGCTCAGGCCAGGGCCACGTGTGAAAAACGTGCTTGCATGTAGATAAGGGATAATACACAAACCAGACCTTGAACCTGGGCCAGACCAGCAGTGTGGATGCAGCCGAGGTCTTTCCTTGCTGCTATACCCTGGCTGCAAGTGGAACTTTTCTGTTGGTGCCTTTTTTTTTTTTCTTCTCCCTAGCGCTGGCCTCTTTCAGAACCTTGTAGTATCTAATAAGAGCCGGTTCCTGACACCCCCACTGCCTTTCTGAAATTCTGATGCGCTTGGCTGAATTATTTTACCGTCTGTAATAAATAAAGTAATTTCTCATTCTGTGTTGTGGTCTCTGTATTAGTGTGATGGAGGTAGACTAGTGAAATTTGAGAGATGCTGGTTGCACTCAACACTGCAAAATTTCAGCAGACAATAGTTAAAAGAAGGAAAACCCAGGCCTCCTCGTTTCCTGTGGGAAATACTGAAAGCTAGCTCCTTGTGAAAAATGAACAGCAATGAACTGCTGTAGATATTGTTATTGGGTAAATGTGCTCACAGGAAAAATACTGATAAGCAAAGCTCAGAAGAGGGAATTTGATTCAGCAACCCTCAGGAAGGTCAGATTTCTGGCTATCGCCTCTTCAGAACTTTTCAATTTTCCTTATTAAGTACCTAAAATCACTGCAGAACAGTYGTGATGGTAGTGATGAAGGCCTGTAATAGCTGTATTTTGTCATGACTGTCATCTCTTGAAAATGACCTCGCCCGTTCTCATTTCTGGGGCTGTTGCTTTCTTTTCTTTTAATATTACCTGATGCTGCAGAGATTTGGATAACTGGAAAGGACATGGTTAGCTGTTTTAGGCTGGTTTGGGCATTTAACACTCACCTTTTCTCCCCTCCTCCTCCAGAAAAGATGAGGGGGTCTCCTCATACTGTGCAGCAGAATGCAACAGCAGAGATCTCTGAGTCTCCTTATTCCCTGGCAGCTTGTGGACATGCCCCCAAGCACCTGCTGCAAACCATTACTGATGGTGGATGAGTGGGTCATGGGGTGATTTTGGGTTAGGTGGTCCCCCCCGGAGGCACAAAAGATGGTCCCTGTTGTCTTTAATTGTAGCTGCAGCTGGGCAGCAGAGGTTGGCTTGTGGCAGCAGGGCTGGAGGCAGCACCGACCCAGCAGGAGACCTCTCAGCACAGATCTGTGCTCGTCCTCTTCTGCACCGAGGGGAGGAGGCATCCCTCCATTTGTCCTGCTGCAGAACTATCAGGGCTGGCTAGCTGACTGCAAAATGTCTTGTGTTGCGGTAAACTTTGAAAGGTAGACCCAAATGCATGTTCAGCTGGGTATCTAAAACTGAGCAAATCATCTCTATTTTTTAGACCAAAGGGATTTTTTTTTTTWAAATGGACTTCAAAACCTTTTGTAGATTCTGAACAGTTTGCCTGTAAAGTTTATCTTACAGTACTTATTTTTGGACTTGGCTTAAAAATACCTCAGAATTTTGAGGGCTGGGCCTGGATTTTCCGCTTGTATTGCTTTTGAGAAGACTTTCTCACTTACTGCAGTAAAAGCTCTCACCTCTGCCCAGCAGCCCTGACTCCTCTCTCTCCAGATTGGCACTGCTTTTAACCAAATAGGTTTGGGGAAGGGATTGACTGGAAAAATGAGTTACAAAACAATACAATTGCAACTGCTTTTTAATTGGTTTTGGTTTTAATGTTTTTTAAAAATGGATGGAGATGTAAATTTTCTTTTATTACTTAAACTTGGAAAGTCTTGGGACTATGTTTCCCTGGAGGTGTACTGATGGTCAACAAGTCTCTGTGCGCTTTACAAATTTGGTGGCACTACTATACCGGAGGAGTGGAAGGGCAAAGATGGACAGACCACATAGGGACCAGGGGTTGAGCTGGGTGTCCTGAGCTGCAGGCTTGCGGTCTAGCTCTGGGCTTCCCAGCGTGGGTTGCTCAGGCTCCTGGGTGGTTTTCTGGAGGTTATGAGGTCTCTGTACCCCAGACTAGAAAGCACCAATTGCAGTGGGCAGGTGGAGGGACTGCTGTGGCAGTGCTTTCACTTTGGCCAGAGCTTCATCCTCTCAGCCCCTACTGAGAAAGGGAGTGGGTGTCAGGGCTGAGCAGAAGGGGGGAGATGTCCACGACTGGGTGAGGAGGTGGTTTCCAAGGATGAGTGAGAAGGGGAAGGTGGAGAAGGGCGTGTCCAAGGTTGAGTGGGAGATAAGAGAGAGGTCTGGGAAAGTTCACAGGACGCTGAAGGAATCCGTGGAGGAAAAAAAAAAATTAGGGGTGACTTTGCTCCAACAATTAGGGGACAGTTCCTCTAGTGCTGGTGGAGGGATTACCTGCCTGAAGCCCTGAGGACAAAGAAGTGCCTCTATTATGTAGAAGTGGTCACTGTTGTCGGGCTGATAACGATGACATGTGGATAGCAGATGGGAGGAGATGTGGATAGGAGATGTGATGCAGTGGGTTCCTGGGCTGTGGGCGTTACTGGTAGCGTCCTGAACCCATTCTGCTTCCAGAAACCCATTCCCAGCGGTTTGCAGGGAGCAGGCCATGCAGCGCCCAACCTGGGAACCCCGCGGCACAGTAACACTGGGAATGCAGAGGGAGCCTTTTTCTCCCAAAGGAGSTCTGCTGCTGCCAGTGCTGGAGCCGGGCCCAGGGCTGTGGTGATACGACGTGCTTTGAGGGGCCGCTGCAAAGCTGCAAATGTTGCATCCACTATGGGCATAGTCTTACTCAGGATGACTCTAACTGAAAGAAGATGATGAAAGGAAAAAAATCCCCCTTGTGTTTTTCAGCATAGTGAATTAGGAGGATTTTTCTGTGCAGCCAGTTTCACTTTCTTTGACATAGGTCAGTCTTGCCTGTGCACTGAAGGCTAGCAACCGGAAAGCCGAACCATCCCTTCCTACCCCTTTCCATTCTGCTTACACACATACGCTTCCAAAAGAGAAATGTAAATCACAGGGAGATCGGGATGCACTGTCACAATAGACTTTAGCAGAACACAGAGTTTTTATAAGCCATGCAATCAGCATTCCTCTGAGACAGAATAGCTTTAATTCCTCTAAATATCATATATCTCACAGTTGAAACAGGGTGTGCACAATACAAGTGTCATTTGCCTAGAGAATAGGAAGAAGCTGATAGTCCTCCCTAGGCTGTCCTCAATGGATGCTGTAGGCCACCGGCAGTGTCACAGAGCCCTTCACCACTGTCACTCCCAGTTCCTTCTTGTGTTCCCCATATCTCCTTGGTCAGTGGCTACTTCTGAGATCAGGGTTCACCCTTCTGGCAGTTAGCTTCTTTCATTTTCTAATGCACATCTCTGTGCCACTGGACCACTTTTCTCTCAGCTGCCCCTCCCCATAACCCATACTGCTGTCCACATGTTTTTCAGTGACATTGCAGACCAGATCTGGGAAACATCTGAAAAATGCAGGATCTGGGAAAAAAGAATGAACAGTTGAAACATTGGTGAAAGTTATGTTCTGTCTCAAAAAAATCCTGTGAGTCGGTGTTTGTTATTCCTTACATTCACCCTTCCAAACCCATGCATCCATCACTCTTCTTCCGGAAATATACTTTATAGAACTAACACATAGGAGCAGTGTTATATGGAAGGAGAATCTGAAGGATTTAAAGAAGTTGCTGGAAGTCTAGATTTTTAAAAGGTAAACCTGAAAGCTGGGCTGGAAATCTAAAAGAGAATGCACTTGTGAGTGCAGTTCAGCAGGACCTGCCTCTGCCAGGACGGGAGTCAGTCCCTCTCGGGCTACCGTGAGCCAAGACCTTGGAATATGGCATGAGGCAGAGAAAGAAATGGGAAAATGTGTAGTACAGTGGAGTTCGTGCTGGGAAGGGGGGCTGCTTGTTGATGAAGTAAACACAGAAAGAGGCATAGGTAGAGCTGCAATACAGATCCCTGAAATTCAACAGCAATCTGCTCTTTGAGGGGGCGAGAGCCTGCCTGTCCACCCATGGGCTTTCTTTTTGCCCCCTCTCCCCCCCATTTATGGCAATGAACCTGTTTGGTTCTCTAGGCCTCTAACGGGTGCTTCCAGGGTGTGCTTTGCCGGCTGAGGGTAGCTGATGTGGCCGTGGGGGACAAGTGTGCTCCACGCTTTGGGGAATTCCAGATGACACTGCCTGCCAGGCACACGCTTGTCCCATGCTGCCAGACTCCGCTTCCTTCTCCTCTCGCACAGCTGTGAGCTTCATTAGGTAGCAATGTCTACAAATCACTGCAGTGTTAAAATGCAGAGCGGGGGGAATTCCAGCAGGACGCGGGCTGCCAAGTTCCTTGAGCTTTAACGGTGCGGTCCGAAAAGGAGCCCCCTCCCCACTCAAGAACTAAAAATACAACTAACACCAAGATTCAGGCAATTAAGCGTAATGCCTGAATCTTTAAATCATTTGTTTACCGTTGCTTTTGATGCACTTCAAGGTGTGACCAGAGAAGGCAGGGTCCAGCACGTGGATTGGGATTGCTGGAGCTGGAGCTGAGGCTGCTGACTTCTCTGCTCTGTGATTTACTCCTCTACCTGGCCCACATCCCGTGACAGTTGAGGGCTAATATATTAATCTGTGCATGAATTAAGGGCTGTTAAGTGGTTAACTGCTCTAAGCATTCAGGCAGAAAGATTATTTTTCAGTCTGGGCATCTGGGTTTGAATTCTACTTCCACCCTGAACTCTGAGTGTGGTTTAAAGCCGGTCACAGCATTTTTGCAGCCTCGATTCCTGGGCATCAGCATTTTGGTGCCTGAAGATAAATGAAGTTTGGGGGTTTCTTGCTCTAGGAAGTGTAATGCTTACTCTACCTGAAGAAATTAAGGCCTTTTTGAATTTCTCTATCTAGACACCCAAAATCACTAGTTCCTTTTTGAGCAGCACCAGACTGGGACTCAGGTGACCAAGGTTGTATTTCTGGCTGCACAACTGGCTTGCTGAGTAATGATGAGTAATCCTGTGACCTCCTGGTGCCTTAGTTTTCTCACAGGTAAAATGGGAGTAATTACACTGTCTTCCTTTGTAGGGCACTTTGAGAGCTATGAATAAAATGAACCATATTAGATATCATTATTTAGACATTATTAATTATTCTTTGGGTTCATTTGTATAATGTGGAAGTGCTTTCCTCATAAGAGTAGATGTTCTTCTCTTTGCATCAAAGTTTCCTAAGTACTCCACTAACAGGTCCTTTAGAGGAATATATCTCGTGAAAAAACAGCAAAATCTGTAGCGCACAAAGAAAGACTTCTCCGGCCCCATCTGCCTGTCCACTGACTGAGGACTGCAGACCCAGTGACAGAAAATTGTACACCACTGATAGACTTTTGGTGGGTAGAAGCAGAAAGCAACAGCCTATAACTTTGGCAACAAGCAGAAAAAAAAAAAGCTCCAAATAATTTTGCTCATCCCTACTGTGAAAGCTTTCTTCTCACAGGATTTTACACTGTGGCTTTACACCAATATCAAGCCATGAAGTTCTGCATCTATAAATCACACTGATAGTTTCCGAGAGTTTGCACACTGTGCGGGAGAAACACAAACCACGCCAGAGCTCCAGCTTCCGAGGGAAGCTAAGGAGAACTGGAGGTGCTTGGATCTCTTGAAACCCAACACAGCAGCTTCACTGAGATACCTTATTGATTTCTGTTTTCCCCATAAACTCTACTATTAACCCAGGGGCAGTTCAGAGCGTTGAAACTCCAAGCCTGTTTTGGATGAAAAACCAGAGAAAACCATGCTATCTCTTGGTTGCAACAGTCTTTCTTACTTTTGGAAGGTGGTTACTGGACTCACACAGGTACCCCAGTGGTGCTTGAGCTGCACCCTGTGTCAGATCCAACCCTATATCAGTGAAAGCAGGTGGCATCTGCCTTTAAGGTTAAAGCTACAAAGGAGGGGCTGTGCATGCTCTGTATCAATCCTAGGTCTTGCTTTTGTCAGGAGCTTGTGTCTTTTCCCCAGCGGTAAGTCAAGCCTTGGTGTTACAGGTTTAGCCCTTTCTAAGGAAGGTTGTTTGCAGTGAAAGGTGGCTTTTTGGGTGAGAAGTGTTGCTGCGTTGCAATAATTGAGTTTAAGAGTGTTCTACTGCTTTCTGGTGTGGAAAGTGGCTTGGGTTTTTTTTGTTTGTTTTGTTGCTTTTCTTTAATGTGAAGGTAGGAAGGGGGAAAATGTGGTGAGGAGTGGAAGTGCTTAGAGTGAGGTAGTGGGAGCAGAAATGTGTTGTATTCTCTCTGGTTTGCCACCAGTTTATGTCATGCTGGGCCAAGCAGTCAGGGCTTCATTTCCACCTGTTTTGGGACCCTCAGCTCCAGGAAAAGGCAATAGCAGTGCAGATGGGCTAAGGCTTATGAAAGGCAAATGCTGTGCTTGCCAGGGATTTTTTTTTTGGTTGTTGTTTTTTGGCGGGGTGGGTTTTGTTTTTGGGGGTGTTTTTTGAGAAGTTTAACATTCCCAGCCTTCTGGGACACTCTGAAATTGAGTGCTGTGTGGGTACAGCTAGAGGGGCATGTTGCTCTCATTGCCATATTTTGCAGAGATCTCATCAGCATGATGGCAAACTGAATCAGCTGGGATGCAGTCCCACTCGGGTGGGCTGTAACACAGCACTTCTGGGGAAATGATCAGGAGGCAGCAGAACAATCAGTGTGCACAAGGCTTCAGGCCACAGAGCGAATCTGAAAAAGTGCTTTCACCTGGAGCCTGGGTTGCTCTTGTTTCAGCAAAATAAATAGGATGGACTGACATAGAGTTTAGTGGGAGTGTGTTGCTGGCTGAAACGTGTCCTGGGATTCAGTGGTTCAGGAGCAGTGTCCCAGCACTGCGCCAGGAAACCCTGTGCTCTTGGTGAGGTGCTGCTTCTCAGAGAAGATTTAATCTGCTATTTCTGTTAATTAATAATCCCCTGGTGGTTTTTAAAGGAGGGACTTGTGGGTGGAATGTCCTATTCAGCTTGCAGTTTGATGGGGGCTGTAAATCCCTCTGTAGTTCCAACCTGGTGCAGTTAGTGCTCTCTGCTTGTGGCAAGCTGCCTGCCAACTATTTCAGCAGTTAATGCAGGGAATTAGTTTGTAGACTTAAAGCAGAGGGCAAGCTAGACAAGACTTACTACCATGCTTTGTCCTGTCCTAGTCAGTAGTTTGGTATAACAGGCTGTGTTATCTGCTACGATGCACTTTGGGATGAGTGGTTGTGAGTAAAAGGGATGTTGTTTAAATGTCTGTTAATAAAAAAAGCAGCTGGTAGGAGCAATTTGAACAATCCAAACTCCTGCTATCTTGTGATTAACTTTAGGTAATTGAGGATTATTTTACTTTTACTAGCAAGCTAGAGCGCTTGCTGATGTGGGAAAAGACAATTAACTAGAGTAGTGAATTTCACGTATAGCTCTTGCGTAGGCTTTAGCTTTTACTTTCTTGTGGAAGAGCAAATTTGGACACTTAAGTATGCTGTTCAGTAGGCAGAGGCTGCTCCTCTATTTTGGAGGCTGTTGTTAAGGAAAATGGCACTAGGTTTAGATTTTATTAAGACCCCAGGGAAGAAGAGTTTAGTGTGCATGCAGCTTTGTGCTGAACTGAAGTTGGTTTTCTTTTGGCTTGACAGCTCTTTCCCACCTGAGAGCTGGATGCACCAAACTAAGTAAAAAGCAATGCTCGCTGTCTCTGTAATGCTGTAGCCTTCTCACAGGTGCCTTGCCAAGGTTGGCCACGTAATCCTGCAGCCTCCTTTGGAAGTAGAGCTGTATGGGTAGTAAAGGTGTTGAAGGAGTCAAAGTTTGCTTCTGTGAAAGCATTAACCAGGGAACTTCTTTTGCTTGGTATAGGGAAACGTGCCTTTTTGGCCATCAGGTAAAATCTGATAACGCTTTTCTTAGAAACAGTAAGCCAGGATCTTGGTTGGGTACAGGGATAAAGATGATGCCGATGGAAAATGCTTCTCTCTGGAGAAATTTGGAGTTGTGTTTAGTACAGGGATGCACTGGTTGTGTCCTTAACTGGTGTGACTCTTTCCAACAGCTCTGTTAGCTTCAGAGGCATGGAATAACAAACCTGGCTTTTATCAGTCTGTGCAGCTATACCTCCTTCCTCTCCTGCGCTGCAGGCTGTGGGCACTGTGAAGAGTGCTTGGCTGGGGTAGGTTTATGAGAAGCAACTGCTGCTTTGCTGCTGACTGGGACCACAGGGGCCAGAGCAGGCAGGGCTGAACTGGTTGCTTTGCCTTCTTGAGACCTAGGACTTTGTGCAGCTGTGAACGAAAGCTGGGGCATGTCATGGCGTGCAGGAACCTCATTGCACTGAGACTTTTTGAAGGAAAGAAGGTCTCTGAGGAAGGTCTGTTTTATAATAACTCTTTTTGGTAAAGTTGGTTCCCATATACGTAGTAACAAGCTGGTGTGGATGGTTGTTGTTGCTATTTTTGCACTGAACTCCTAAAAAGTGTTTTTTAGTGTTTAAGTCAAGGGCAGTCATGGCAAGTGGCAAATAGCTGTTAAAAGTGAGCGCTTTGGTGGGTTGGGTGAGGTTTCTCTGCCCATTCCTGGGAGGTCAGGACCTGCTGTAGGGTATCGAGCAGTGCCTGGGGTCTGTGGGTTTAGTGGCAGAGTGGGTTGAAGAGCATGCACTCCCCATCGCTCTCCTCCAAAGCTTGTCGTAGCATTGGTTCCCAGCTTATATAGCAGGCTTTAGGCCAGATCTGTTCTTCTGGGGTTCAATACAGCACTCTTGAAAGTGCCTTACCAGACTGAAAGCTTGAAAGGAGTAATTTCTGGTACTTTGTGGGATAACTGCTGTTCTCGGAGGATTTGTGATTATTTATTCACATGTAGTGTGGGTATGTGCTCATAGCTATTAGCTATGACACTTCTGAATTTTGTATTTGTCTCTGGCTGTTCATAAACTTTTAAAGGATGTGGGTTTTTTTGGTTAATCACAAAAAGGATGAGCAACTGAAGTGATACTTTCACCTATTTTGAGGCATGCTTATCTATGGCTCTGGGGGCCGAAACTGCTTTGATTTCCGTTAGCTTAGGAAAACTGTCTGCTCCTTTCAAAGAGCATGCAGTTCTGTGGGCAGCAGAGGTGAGGACAGCCCTGCTTTTTGCAGACCAGAGTCATCCTCAAAATGTAAGAGGCCATACAAATTCAGTAAAGAGAGCTAGATGCCTCTCTGACAGCAGCCAGAAATAGATGCTTCAGGAAAAAGTAGAGGAAAAGAATGGCTGTAGTGTGATCCTCCCTCTGAAACACTCCCTTAATTTTGGCTGCTTAATAAATTAGGGTCTTCCATGCAATTTGTTTAGACCATTGTGTTAAACAGCACCAAAATGTGCCAAACCAAATGTTAGTACAATTCTTTGTGGAATCCACTTATAGCCTTGGCTCCTGCCATAGCCATTCCCCCGGCAGGAAGCACGGCCGTTCACTTACATTGTGCCGAAACAACTCTTTTTATATGAAAATTTTGCAGGGTGCCCCCATCCTTGTAGCAGGAAAGGTGGTCACCTGCCTCGTACTCTAATTAGGTTGAACCTAGAGTTTTTGTCAACTGCAAATATACTTGAGAAATTCCTCCCGCCCCCCCTTACATCCCTGCAGCCGTTGAGTATTTTGACACGGGTGTAAAAGCTGCTGTGTTTGAATTTAGAAATTGGCCAGTGGGATGAGAATGTGCAGCTGTGGAAGGCGCGAGTGCTCTGGCTTCGTCACTGCTCCTCTTGGGCCCACCTATTTCTGTGAGGCTTGTGGGAGCTTAAGGGGATAAAAATGGCCAAGGTAATTAGCAGATCTGGCGGAAATCAGCTGGTCAGGCTCAGAAATTATTGGAGGTGAGAAGGCAGTAGACAAGCAGATGTAATCTGATGTCGTGGAATTTATTTCCATAGAAGATAAAGCAAAAAGAAGATTATTTTTATTATTATTATTCAATTTTTTTTWAAAAAAATACTTATTTTAGTCCAAGACCTCAGCTGCAGTGGCTGGGTGTAGGACAAGTCACCTAAATCATCCAAGGCTATGCAATCTAGAGAGGCAACCAGCCAGGAAGAGTGAAATTGCACACCACTTAGGTGCTTCACCTGCTGCAAAGACTACCTGCTTTATATGGAAAGTTGATTATTTGGAGGTAAAACAGAAGGTGACTTTTTTTTTTCCTCTGGGATTCTTATGATGCGGCATCCCAGTGGATTCTGAGGGGTATTTAACATATTGGGAAGGGTGGCCAAATTCTCTGCCATCTAAATACAGCATCTGCAGCAGTGTGGAATGTGTGTTGTACAGCTGTGAATGTTCCAGGCATTCAGTGTGTCTCCTTTTTCACACAATAGCTTCTATTTATGGGTTTTCATCAAGTTGGGCTTGTGCATTCAACATATCTTTGTGTGTGTGTTTTTCTTTTTTTTTTTTTTCTTTTCTTTCTTTCTTTCTTTCTTTCTTTTTTTTTTTTTTTTTTTTTTTTTTTTTTTTTTTTTTTTTTTTTGAGTTAGTGGAGTGTCACATGGTGCTATATG
>JASVER010000036.1:2174983-2203202 GCA_030449065.1 Oceanodroma leucorhoa
TTTTAAGGTTTGTAGAAACTCCGAGCCACTTCTCCTGGAAGGAGAGTTACTACCGATCGGCCATGTCCCATGGCTCGCAGCCCCGGGAATTCCTCAGCCCAGAGGTGCTCCAGCATATCTGGGACTTTCTGGAACAGTAAGTAGCCCTTACATGGAGCCTGTGGAAGAAGACATTTTGGGACAAGACGCCTCTGTAATTATGTTGCTCAGGGGACAGATGCTGGGGGTTTTGGAGTCTTCTGTACCTGTTGATTAGGAGATATGGGTATGAGTCTGTGATGACTGACAGTTCTTGAGCTCTCAAGAGGTTCTTTATCCAGGCTATGGGGAACAGATGCAGAGATGACCAGTGACACTGATTCTCTTCAAGACCTTTGGTTGCTGAGCTGATTCTTTCCACCACATGGTCACTTAAGGTGGATGGATGGCATTTTCTCCTAAGGAAATGGGGTCATTACTTACTGTCCAGGCTTATGTCTTCCTCCTTTGCTGATGCCAGGGAGGGAGAGGAGGTGGGGATGGTGCAGAGTTCACTCTGTGGTGAAATTCCATTGAAGGAAATAAAACTGACTCTGTTCCCATTCCTGACTTGCCATGACTGATGCTAGGACAGTTACTGCTATAAATCCTCCATGAATTCTGTTTTTGTGATTTAACTCCTGGGCTCTTACCTCATTTTTCTGGTCAGGCAAGTGAAATGTCCCTCCAGGCCCTCTCCTGTTCAGGGGCTGCTGTTAGCATAGCAGGTGATGAGGTAGTTGTTCACTAGTAATTACTTACTTTGTCCTGAGACTGGTTCATGGTCATGCCTAAGTCCTGGCTCGCACCCTAGCATGTGGGGGAGGTGGGAAGGCGACACAAAATTCGGCCAATTTTAACTGCATTACTCTGTTCTTTTCAGGCCAATATGCTCAGTTCAGCCGATCGATCTGAACTTCATCGATGGCCCATCTGAAAATGGCCCTACAAACAAAATAGAGATTAGCATGGACTGCGTCCGGGTGCAGGACACGGAGCTGAATGACCCAATGTGGGTGAGTAGTGAGAACAACTTCCTTAACCTTTGGGGACAGAGCAGGAGTTTTTGCAGGAGCTATTCTTGATGTGTTGTCCTGGGGCCATCTTCCCCTTCTTGGTGGAGGAGCTGTGGCTGCTGCCTCTAACCAAGGAGGTGCCTTCTTGCTTTGCCTGTTGTGTCCCACCCACAGAAGCTGGTTGGGAGCATGGCTCTGACAAGTGACTTTGGTGGTGGTGAACAGCGGTGTGATTAAACTGGATGGCGTGTGACCCGTGGAAAGGCATCGCTCCTCTGTACCTCCCTGGGACTGCGATGGGGACCAGGCTGACTCCTTACCTGCTCCTCCTCTCCTGCTGCAGCAATGGCAGGAGAGAGGGATGAGGCACCTAAATGGGCAGAAGAGCTGAGGAATGTCTTGTACTTGCCTGGGTGCTCAACTGTCTCTGCTCTCTCCCTGCTTAGAGCTAGTTTATGTGGCCTCAGTGTTAAATAGTTGATATTCTGGGCACAGTTGCAATTTTGATGACCAAGGGCTGGGGCTTGAGGATGTTCTTCACTGGTTTTTCTTTTCTTGAAGGTCAGGTATGAATGAAAACTTGGTTTCAGACCATGGTTGGTTTTTTTCCTTCTGTGTCTCTAGGTAGGCAAAGCTGGAGAATGTTTGTAACAAATCTTGGTCATGGGTGTCTCACCAGTACGGCTCGAGACTGGAATGCAGATGAGGCACTGGTGGTTGCTGGTTCATTGCCTTTGGCACAAACTGACCAGCTCTTTCTTAGCAATAACTCTGGTGAAGAAGCCAGATGCTATTCTTGCAGGCTGGAGCAGGAGGTATTTCAGGAGTTTGAGCTATTTGTGTCCTGTTTCTGTTCTTCTTGCGTTTTGTATACTTTGGGGTAAAAATCATGTGTAGTTTGAAATTTGTGTTGGTGTCTGTAAATTTTCTTCTTCCTCTGTGTTTCCATTCTGAGAAACTGTGTCAGTTAATTCCCTAGCTAATCAACCACCGTTTTTAATGTGCTCAACCAAGGCGTGTTGGCAGTCTGCATCCTGGCAGTGTTTGTAACCTGGAGGATCGCATCTGCAAGGAAAGAGCTCCCAGGTCATGCTGATTGCAGTCCCCGGTGCCAGAAGGTTTGACTTGTTACTGCCTCGCTGGTCTGACTGCTGGGGAGACTGCGGTGCTCTCCTCTTTCCCTTTGCAAGACTGCAAAGGGTAAAAAGGCCACTTTGAGGTTGGATGTCTGCTCAGTTAATGTGGTGAAGCTACTCCGAGTGCACAAGGAGAGGTGACTGATGTCAAGTCTGGTTATCCTTTGATTCTGCATTCAGGTTGGGCGCAGGGTGGTGGCGTGCAAGCCTTCAATCAGCATCTGGATTTGAAAGGCCACTTCTCAGCTTTTTCCAGCACTGTAGCACAGCTCCAGTAAAATGATGTCACTTCAATAGCTAGTCCAAAAGATCCTCCGTGTTTAGAGGGGCTCCTACTTTTCAAAATAGGTGGTAACGTTCTGTTTGAACTAACTATGTCCTCCGGAAAAAACAGTCCCCAACAGTTTAAAAGTCATCAGCAGAAACTTTGCTGCTTCCATGCCCAAACCTAGACTTTCTGCACTGAGTGCTAGCAAAGCCTCCCCATCTCCAGTCCCTCTGAGCTGTCTGCAAAGCACTGTGGTAGCTGGCAGGCTCACTTGAAGTCCTTGTTCAGAGTCTCCCTCTCCCGTCTGTGGTGCAGTGAAACATCAGTGGAAAATCCCTTCCTCTTGTCCTCTCTGAGCACTGCTGAAGTGAGCACTGGGACTAGGAGAGGAGGGCAGGCAGCTTTTGCTGTGCAGCTACTTCTTGCTTATGATGGGTTTGATCCCAGCCTTGCAGGAGGCATTTCTGAAGAGGCTGAGCTGCACAGTGACTTCTTTAAGAAGTGTTTTTCACAGATATGACAAGCCAAAGGGGGAGCAGGGAAATTCCATCCCATCCTCACCCTTACTGTAAGGCTCAGAGTACATTAATGTATGTACATTAATAAATGTTCCAGTTTGTCTTCAGTGGAAGACAGCACCTTCGCTCAGTTGAGTGCTGCACAAAAGCCTTTACAAAGCAAAATATGCATCGCAAACCTGTGCAAACAGCCCGTCTTTTAAAAGGAGGAAAGCTCTTTTTACTCCCCTTACCACCACCACCTCCCTATAAATTTGCAAACATCCCTGACAGGTGACAACTCCCCCTTGCAGAGAAGTCCGTGTTTGCTTTGCTGTTTCTGGGGCTCGCAGCGGCTGCAGCTTGCGTTGGCAGAGAATGTGTAGCCTGGGGCAAGGTGTTTGCTGTTTGTCGGCTTTAATCTGAAATACCTTACAACCCTCTTCCCCTCCAGCTTCTCTTTTCCTTTGGATAGCTTCGGGGCAAGAGCTCCCCTTGCACCTGTCTCTCTTGTAACCTCAGCCATGTCACTTCTAGACACGAGGTGCCGCACGCAGCTGATTGCTGCACAGAGTTGAAGAGGGCAGATAAATACAAAGGAATGTAGCAGTAACAGAGGGGCCCTGGGAGATGAACAGTGAGATCAAGGCAGAGTGCTTTTTATTATTAGATTTGTCTTAGGAAAAGAGCAAGGCCAGCTCTTCTCCAAAATGTACCGCCCTGTGAGATTTAAATAGGTGCAAAGCAATTAAGACTGGTTTATTTAAAGCAATTGTCCTTGCGTGGACTTTAAGGCAATCCCAATCAGCATTCAAAATAAGCTCTGCACCTTCTTGCAACTTATGGCTGAAAAGTGAAACTTTCATCCTTAAAGATATCCATCCTTGGTCCCAAGAGTTGTGTTGGTGAGAGCTGTGATTTTTTTTTTTTAATTTTTTTTTTATTTAATTTTTTTTTTATTTATTTTTTTGGGGGTACAGTTGCTTGCTCACAACAGAGCTGGCAGTGGGGAAGAAGCTACAGTGTTCAGAGCAGTGCCTGAAGAAACTGTCCCACTGGTGGGCTGGAAAATGAGCATGAGTCCTGCCCTGCTGAGCACCCATCAGTTGTGTTTGTTGCCTTGAAAATGCAACTATCTGGGGAGAGAGCTGGAGGAGAAGGTTGGGTGACAAAGGAACTTCTCTCATCTGAGCTACAGCTCYGTCTCTTGCTCAGCCAAGACCTTGCAGTTCTCATGCTCTTGTTTTTAAGGAAGAAATATTCTTCCTGTGTCCCATGTAAGAAAGGGGAAAGAGAAACTGGTGATCAGTCACTACCTTGAGATGAAAAGATCTGGAGGGGACAGGAAGAGGGTTTGTGGGTCTGGTGTAACATTAGACAGTCAGCAGCCTTTCCCAGGTCGTGTGCCTTGTGACTGGCTCTTTCACAATACCCTGGGTGGCCCATCTGTGAGGCTGCTGGCTGTGCCCCTTCCTCTCCCATGGCGTTAACCACAGACAGGCTGGGAAATCCCAGCAGAGATCTGCCTTTTTGCATAGCTGGAGCGAGGGGCTGGTGGTCCCTGTGGGTGCGGAGAACGTTTAGTCTCTGTCATGGCCCTGGCGTGGGAAGGAGCTGYGGATGGCCAGGAAGGTAAGCTGAATGTGCCTCCTCATGGGCCACCTGCTGTTTGTTAGGCTTCACCAAAGAAGGTGGTCCCCAGCCTCTTCCCTGACCAAGGATGTAGCCAGCAACCGTGGGGTCTTTGGTGGGGTGGTGGCCAGCTCTATGCAGTCAAGAGGGAACACTGGTCTCAAAGGCTGTCTCCTGCAGTGCTAGAAACCAGGTGATGTTATATGATTTTATTTTATTTTATTTTTTTTTCCCCTGACTGATTTAATGCCTTGGAGCTATGGGGAGGAGGGGTCTGGGGACCTCTCTCTAGGAACAAGCATGTGGCAGTGCAATAACTCCTGCATTGCCCTGGAGCCCTCACGCTGCACTGTCAGCCTGCTGTACCAGGTGCAAAATTGCTTTCCTTCACCATCCCTCAGAAGTCCTTTAAACTGCTCGCCGATGCTAAGAGATACTAGTCTGGATCCAAATGAAGCTGCTTTGGGCTACGGACTTCAGCGGGCAGCATCCTGATAAAAGTGTTATTTGAGAGCCTTGAAGAGTCTGGAAGTCTCCTGGTCTCCTGTCACCACCCCAGCAGTGTGTTCAGGGCTCCAGGGACCTCACTGGCAGGAGCCGGACTGCTGCCCCGAGTGATGGAGCAGCTCGTCCCCCTCCCCCTGTACATACCTTCTTTTCATGCCCCTGAGCGAGCCGTCCTCCCGCAGCCCCTTGCCTAACCAGTTCAGTGGAATGCCTTTCCCCAGATAGTCGCTGTGGTCAGAGTTTTCTTAACCTGGATCTGTCCCTCCCCACAAAAGGGAGAGAGAATTCCTTGCCTTTTATTTTATTTTATTTTTATTTGTCCTTCTTCATCTTCTGAAAATCATCGTGGGGATTTGTTGTGTGTGGCTTGGTTTAGGCACCGCTGAGCTCCCCCTGGGGTGGGTTTCTGCCTGGGGATGGTGATGTGGGTGCTTCAGACAGGGCTGTGTCCTTTTGGGTTTGGGTCCTCAGCTTCACGGGCTGTGGGTATCCCAAGCCTGGTGGCTACAGAAATTTTGAAGGTGCAACATGTGTTTCAGTTTTAAAAGTGACAGCTTCAGCTCTGTAACTTCGCTGTTCTCCTTTGTACACAGAGGTGGAGGAAAAACTAGGCTGTACGAGCAGCTGGATGCAGCTTGTGTAGGACATGGAGGTGTTGAGGCTCTCGGCCTCAGCCCTCGTGCTGATGACACATCTCAGAGTTGGTATTTGGTGCTTCCCAATGGGAACAAGAAACCGTTCCCAGGTTTAACCTGCTGTAGGCTCAGGAGGAGAACCACCCCAGCCACCTTGTGCAGGGTACCTTCCCATGCCGCAGCCCAGCGAGCTGAAGAGGAGTGGGGCTGGGACCCCTGCAGAGCTACCCTGGCCCAGGGTGGCCAGGGTTGCTGGTAGATCTCTTCTGCATGCTCTGAGCCTTAGCACCAGGTAAATCAGTTCAGTAATTCATATTTGGTGGCCATGCACTGAATTTCTGGGTCCCTAGGAGCCCATCACCTGCAAGCTGGGGGCTGTGGTAAGGGTCAAGTAAGCAAGATTATGATGGACAGACATAAAAAAACCGAACCCACTGTCCAGAAGGACGTCTGTTGCGTCCTATCCAATGCTTTAACATTAAAGCGCAGGCTCTGATTTCTGTTAGCTTTTAATTGCTTGCTTAAAAGTGTTTTGCTGGGTCAGGAGAAGAGATCTCTACTTGCTGCAAGGTAATGGCTGAGGAAGCAGATGAAAGCTGGTTAAGGGGTGGTGGGACTGCAGGACAGGGAGGACATCCCTGAGTACCCACAGCAGGGCAGGGAGCTGGCGTGGCGTGCACGGTGTGGCTGAGCGGCGCAGGAAGAGTGTCTTGGTGCAGGGGCTGACTAACGAGCGGTGTGTGCTTCCCAGGGCTCTGGCAGGTGCTGCAGCCCTGCATTTTGTTGGGAAATGGTTTTGCACCTGGAGGATAAGGCTGATTTGATAAGTAGACGCAGCAAAGTGGGTTGTGTGGCTGTCTGTTTCCATGCCTAAGTATTCCCAGATTGACCATAGAAAGGAAGGAAGGACGGACTTTGTACAGCACAGGGATGTGATCAAAGCTTTTATTACTGTCTGGTTTGTACTTGAGAGAGTTTGAGGCTTGCCAAGTTTCTCCTCTTTGTGGGTATTTGTTCGTTCCATAGCTGTGCAAAGAAAGTTGAGATTATGCAAAGGCATTTCCATAATGAGCAAATGCATTATTCTGTTGGAAGTTTCCCTCCAGCACCTCTCTTGTTTGCAGTTGAACTCATAAGCTCTGCTAATTTAGGCTTGGCTTTGTAATCCTGCTGAATGTTTAATCTTCTGCAGTGTAGGTCCCTCCAAATGATCTAATCATCACATTTAGGGCTGCAGATCCAAATCCAGAAATAGTCAATTCTTTCAGATGAAGGATGCATGTAGAGAATGCATTTCTACATTGTTTGACCAAAGCCTGAAGACTTCTTTCATTCTGTGCGTAGTAGGGCTCTAAAGACTTATTTATGTTTCTTTAAAATAATTTTTCACTAGCTCCCTTTCCTGTGCTGTTTTGCCCTGGTTCTGGCTGCAGACCAGGGCTGGCTGCATTTCTTTTTGTAGGAATGCAGCCAGTTGATGAGTATCGTTACACCAAGTGTTTTATTTTTAATGCCACTTCCCTGAATTCTTAATGGTATTGTAGAAAACCAATGGGTGATCTGTCTGCTATGCTATAGATCCTTTTGGAAGCATATTTAAAATATCTTTAAATATTTCTGCCCTGTTAGTATCTTGCTTTACATTCATCTTGGGTGGGAATAAACTAATTTTAAGCTGAAAAGCACAAACCTACTGGAAGAGAGCCCTGTGTGATGGGGTGTTTTGCATTTTTTCTGGCCTGGCTTTTCTGGAGGGCTGGCTTTAAATCCCTGGCTCGTATTGCTGTGAGCACTTGAGGTGGAAGAGTATTGCAATTGTAAGTCCTGTCATCTGCCTACATGCAAATACCTCCAAACAGAAGAAGCAGTCGCTTCAGAAAACATCTTCCCCGAGCAGCTAGGCCTGCCTCCAAAGGTTTCCATGGTGCTGCACGTGCTCCTTGCTTAACTATGGAGCAATAATGCGTTAGCGCTTATTTTATATCTTTAAAAGGTCTGCACAAACACTTAATTAAAAGGCATCTTGATCTTGGAGCAACAGACCGCAGGCACTTTTGCCTCTGGTACAAGTTTAAGGTTTATGCTGTCTTGCTGGGAACTTCACTGTCTGTCTCTAGTTGATAGGATACCCTTGTTTTCTTTTTCTTTTTTTTTTTTCCTCTCCCTTTCTTTCTTTAACTATAAACATACTTTGCATATTATTTGTTGGGAACACTTTGATTGGGTTAGAGCCCATAAGCTGTAAACCCCTTGGGCAGCTGGCATTTCAGCAAACCACGAAGCACAGTTTGAACACCAACAGAAGTGGAGTGGCCATCCCCAAAGTTGACATTTCTCTGGACTTTTTCATTTTTTATTTTTAAACCAAATTGGTGGCAGGAGGGAAATGAGGCCCTTTTCTCTTGTTAGCTGGAAGTAGGGTGATGAATTGAGCTGTCCATATCCAGCCAAATGAAAACTTTGCCAAGCTTTGTGGTACCCCCCTTCGTGGGGTGGGTACAGAGCACCTCACAGCCCTGTTGCAAGCTGCAGCGCTGGCCGTGCCTGGGAGAGGTGACCGGGCTCACAGGATGCTCCTTTCAGGCTACGACAAACCTGGAGCATAGCCCTGGGAGCGTCCCGCTCCCCTTCCTTGTCCAACACGGCTGAAGTGTCTGCACCGCAGTGAGCTGTGGGGTGTAGCTTTTGTTTTTAAAGTCTCCTCTTGCATTAATTTGAATTTGTGCTTTGAAGAAAGTCTTATGCATCCAAAGTCTCGCTATATATGTTGCATTGTGGTTCTGCAGATCCTGCCCACAGTCCTGTTAATAACTATTAATTTTTCCTCCAATATTTTACAAGGACAGTTTTGGACTAGGTAATGTTTTCCTCTGAATGCCTCTACCATCTGCTTTCCACCTCAGTGTCACTGATTTGATAGCATTTAAATTAATGAGGGAGTGAATTGTCAGGCAGTCACAGAAAATTAAATCAATCTCTGCGAAGCGTAGATTAAGGAGTGTTTTGTGGCCTGGGTTAGTTCACTCACTGCTGAACGAACCCTTTGCTAATCAGCATCTGAATTTGCAGAGATTAATGAATGATCAAAGGAGTTTTCAGTAACGAGTGTAACTATGTTGGCTCTAAAAACATGGATTTTTATCTCCAGCCTGCTTAAACACAAGGAAAAGGTACCCTGAAACACTCTCTTTGAGGACATGGATGGGTATGATGGACCTCCTGGTGATGTTCAGGCTGCATTAAAATTAGACAAGTCAGAAACTAAAGTGATCAATCGTCTGGGGAAGGTCTCTGGCCAAATAATTGAACCTTATGGCTGTGGCCATACTGGTGGTGGACGTGGCATGTGAAAGCAGGCAGAGGGCACACGGACATAGACCAGCACTGAGAAATTCAGTGTTTCTGCACAGGAAACAAGGAACAAACAGGCTCCCCATCTGCCTTGGGGTGTATGTTGTGGCCCAACACACTAGGGCAATATAGGATAACAGTGATGCGCTCACATGAGAAGCGTGAATGGCCATTGGTTGCAGGGTCAGGGTTTAACCAGAGGTTTGGGAGACTGTTCTCAAATTATTGCAAACGGATAACTTTTTTTTTTAATATTGAATTATTGTACAAGGGCTTGGGTGAGAGGGAGTTGGCAGCATAGCAGAGGCTGGCTGGAAAGAGCTGCTGTGATTGTGCGTTTATAAACAGTTGTGTGTTTCCCGAGAGCAATCGGTAGTTTATACAAGATAAGGGAAGAACAACACTTTCCCCTCAGCTGCTTGTGCAAGAGCAAACCTGGTCTGTCAACAGTTGCTCCTCTCTTGTAATTAAAAACAAAGACTCTCTAATCTGTCACTATCTCCTGTTTTCCCTTTCCCTGTCCAGAGCCCGCTGTCTCGTGCCAGGTTGCAGGTTTGTGCCATCTCCTGTCCCTCCTCCAGCTGGAGGGATGGGGCTGTTCACGCTGCTCAGGAGCAATTCTCATGAATTTACTTGTGTAATTTTATCTTATTTTTGCAAAACATCTTACAACTGTGTTGGGGGAAGGTCAAGTATGCAGTATTGAGCATCCAAAGGTCCTCATCAGGCAAAAATGCAGTTTGAATGTTGAGGGTTGTTACTCCAACAAGAGAGCTGCCCATGACTGAGGCTTGAACCTCCAAAGTCCCCTGGACGTGTCTCCATGCTCGACTGTCTGCTGACCCGTGGTTTTGCACTCATCAGTGCAAAAGTGTCTGCTCAAGTGACTGCTGGCCAGTGGTTTTGCAGGCTGATCAGCTGCCTTGCAGAGATCTCTGTGTCCAGATAGTTGTTTGCTTTTATCTCTAAGCATTTTTAGTGAAAGCAACTGCTCGTTAAAGAGAGTTACTAGGGTACAAAAAAAAAGTGGAAAAAATTAGATAAAAGGAGCACCAGGAATAAGCAGACAACATTTTTTGATGATAAATCAACTGTATGCTCGGTGTCCATCCTGTGTCGTACCCCAGCTGTGGGAAGTGAGTCCCTGTGGGCACTTTGGTGGGAATGACCTCCCTTGATGGCGTTGGAAGGGTTTTGGTTGTGCAGAYGGTAGGGAAGGCGTGGGGACCTTGCATCATCTTGGCTGGAGAACTGAATCTCTGCAGAGGAGTGTCTTGTTCTCTCATTAAATGGAGCTCAGCAGCCAGAGGGCAGAGTCCCCAGGGGCTGTGTGTGCCCTTCCTAAACCAATATTGCACAGCGGTTGTGAAGGGAACTGGTTTTGTTTCACAACTCTTTTCCACCTTTCTTCTCCCTGCTCCCCCCACATAGCGTTATCTCCTGACATGATGCCATTAACTCTCTAATTAGCCCTAGGGGTGTTCTGGGGGAGATAACGAGGCTATAGGAGCTCAAATAAGCAGCGTGCGCAGATGTTTACCCAGGGTCGGAGGGCAGGGCTGTTGTGACAGCCGATTGCCTTGGGGAGGGCATGCTCCTTGGGGGAAGGAGAAGCCAACCTGCGCCCTGGGCAGAGCTGGGAGCTGGGCTCTCCTCCTGCCCTCGGTGAGTCCCTATCTTTGCCCCCTACTTTTAAAATGGGGAAAAATACAGTTTGAAGTCCTTGGAAGAAAGGATTGATCCTCAGTACTAAGCACTTGCAGACAGGGCGTGTTTCTAGCTTGAAGGTTCATACACTTGGGTGCTTTCCAAAGGAAGTTCTGGGCATCAGACCCATCCTTGGGTCAGTAGTGGGGAAGCCAGGAGGGCATCGAATTTTTGCTTGTGGGTACAGCAGAGCAGTTAACCCTGCGAGAGCCAGGGGTGCCCATCCCTCTCCTGCATACGGATGAGCCACATGTCCCCTGCAGTGCTCCGGAGCAGCCTGCCCGGGATGTGCACGAGGCTATATCCAGTCAGCAGCAGGCAGGATGCTGCCTTTCAGCAGCATCTCTATTTTTCTTTTTTCCCCCTCTTTGTTTTGACTTACCATAGATGATTTTTTTTTTTTCTTTTGGAAAGGGGAAACCCCCTGTTGCAGTATGTGCTGGGTTGTTTTGCCCCTCTTCCTTGTGGTTTGAGCAGTGAAGACCAGCTCTGCATGAGTTTTCAGGAAGGGAGGGTGACTTTTCTGGTTTTTTGAAAGTATTTTCTGTTTTCCCTTTAACCTGGCTGCCTGCTGTTACAGTCTATCACTTCTGTCCCTGCAAAGTCTTCACTGGAAGGACTCCCGACGTCAATTGGCAGAGGCTCGTTTTTTGAGCATTCAGCAGTTATTCAGATGTAACAAACAAACAAACAAAAACCCAAACCCCGCGTTTTATTTTTTCCCTCCTCCTTCTGTTATCTCAGTCCTAATTTGTAAACATTTCTGAGCTGAGTGAATGTCACAGTCCGTGGTGACGCGGTTGATCCAGGTGCTATTTTTATAAGAGTGGAAAGGTCTGAGCAGATTTTGGTTTTTTTCTTTGATCTGCAGGATATTCTGCATGAACCACTTAACGTGCAGACAGGTGCGTGCACACACCCCCCTTCTACAAGAAATTACACAATCTCCAATTAACACTACAATTCTGGCAATGACATTTTTAATCATCGTGATTTAGCACACTTACCTTGCGTCCAGGAAGGGTTATTAAGAACTTGCGAGTGGTACCGGTGAGAGAGGCTGGGATGAACCATATAACAGCACAGGGAAAATGCAGTCAAACAAAGAACCTGAATCAGCAGTTTGACTTGGCCGATGCCTCATTTTGGAAACTTAGGGGTCTTGTTTGCGTATTATTTTGTTTTCCGACATACCAGCAGGAGCCACAAAGTGTTGCCAGAGGCTCTCTAGAATATCTGAGTCAGATCTGGGAGGGTTGCAGCTGAAACTTTCAAATCTAGTTAGCAATTATTATTTTTAGTTTCCTAAAGTACTGAAGGTAACTTCCTTAAAATATACTTCCTTTTCTGAGGCTGAGCTGCTTTGCTTTTTTAAATTCAATCCAACTGAGCATCCAAAGTGTGAAGTGCCAGGTTTGCACAACTCCTGATACTTTGGGTTGATTTCTTTATCTTCTAGTTCTTTCCTGTTGGGGTGGGGGTGAGCTTGTTGGACTAGAAGAATAAAGTTAAACCTTGTTCATCTGGCCTCAACATGAAGTAATTCTTTGTAACATGTGAAAGGAGGGTCTTTGCCTGAATCTGCTTTTTCTGACTAGACTAATTGGTATAATAAGGTATAATCCCTATCTTGCCATGAGTTTCGACCATCACAATTGCAACAGGACTGATGCTGTTTCCCTTGGAGACCTGTCCAGAAGGCTCAGATAAGTGATAACTATCACTGCCCCATTGCTGAGAAGTGAGTGTGCAGTTTGAGGAGGTGGGGGGTGTCCGTTTGGTTTTGTCACTCAGCCATTTAAGCATACGCTATTTCAGGGAGTCAAGTTTCCCTCTGAGAGCCTCGAAGAGATGCTGCCTTGCTGCTATTAGGTTGTTGAAGACTCATCTATGTGAAATTTTTACATCTGCAAAAGGAGAGAATCAAACGAGACTCCAGAAGCTTTTCTTTCACATGGTGAAGGAGAAAGGCAAGTGTTCAAGCCTTTACTCTTCCCTTGCACCATTGGTGCCTGTATGAATGTTCAAAGCATGACACCAGCCCATGGGACAGGGGGAAGCATCTTATGAGGAGGGTGCATTTAGGTCTGAAGCCAGTGAAACAAAGTTTGGAGCCCTGGGGTGATGAGAAGGGTACACCTGCGCCTGGGCTGCATCAGCGTTGGTGGGCGCAGCGTCTGGTGCATGCTGTTACCTCCTGCCACCCCTGTCAGGGTGGTGGTGGCCTCTTTTGTGTCACTTGTGGATGACTGATTTGCAAAAAGCCCCTTGTCCAGCATCCACTTCAAGGTGACTGAAACACTGAGCCAGGTTGGGGCTGTGTGTACAGAGGGCAGGGATTTGTGCTGACATGTCAATTTATTCATGCTATATACACTTCTCCTCATGTTTGACATGCAGATCTCTTTGGATAAACTTCCACATATCTCTGTGTAGTGCATCTGGGTGTTGCTTCACCCACAACCACCTCCAGCCACCTGTGGGACAGAAGATAGCAGATACCCAACACAACAGTGCTGCATTAATGACTTGGAAAAGGAGGATCTTCTGAGTTTCATAGCACAACTAGTAAAAGAGGGTTTTGCAATTACTTGCTGAGGTTGGGAGATCTATGTACCTTCTCCTCCTCTTTTCTTCCCCTCCATAGCTTTTGAACTCATGGGCCAGTATCAAAATCCTGAAAGTATTCAGGGGTCAAAATGGTCCTCTGAGCACAGCATAACTTTTCCTCCCTATTAGCAGAAAATCCACAGGTGATGTCCAGCTCTGTGCAAGCTTTGCCGTGGTGCTGCGAAGTGACCCGTTTTGGCTAGCGGTGCTGTGGCTGCTCCCTGCAATCCTTGCCTGTATCTCCAGATTAGTGCTTGTGTGGCTTTTTGGCTTGTACCCATCTCAGGTGAGATCAGGTAAGCGCAGCAGGTGTAGCCCCTGGTGTTAGGTGGTGCAGGGGAAGATGGAGAGGAGGGGAAGGGGCTGCAGCAGTGGTCTGTTGAGTTGCTCCTATGACTTAGGAAACCTGCTGTGTGCTCAGCAGGCTCTTGCTGGTAGTTCAGGAGTGCTGGAGGTGCGTGTGGCCCCAACCTGAGCTGGGATGTTGCTATTGGTGGTAGGTAGGGCTCTCCCTTGGCTGCCGAGGGCTCCACGCTCCTCGCTGCAGCCTGTTCCTGGAAGCACCTCCTCGCGTCGTGTTCAGCAAGGAGGAATCAGGAAGATGCGTTGGAAATGCTTGCAACCTTTCACTTTTGTGCCCAGCTGTGCTTGCAGGGTTAGAGCTAAATAAGACACCTACCCTGCTTCTCGTGTCGAGGAGCTGTTGCAGGGTAGGGAGGGCACTGCGATCCTCTACTCTGTGTTTGCTCTGGTGTCGGTTCCTGCATGAATACAGTTTTTGCACCATTTTATTAGTGGCAGTTTTATGAACACTTTGCCTGTCTCCAGCTTGGAGAGAGACTGATGTGAGCTTGCAGTGTCCTTGGCAGGAAGTCAGTGGTGGCTCCTTCTGCTGCCGTGTTCTGGAGAAGGCAGACTAGAGAGCCATTAGCACCTTGAGCAGCACAGCCTGCTGAGTTCCATCTCCCCGTGAACCCCTCCCCGTGTGCTCAGAGAAGTTGGGGTCAAATGATGCCCAAAGGCGAGCGAGTTGGCGTGACAGGGAGCAGCAGCAGCTCCTGGGCACAGGCTCGGCTGCACGGAGGTGCTGGGGCTGCGGGTGGGTTTCAGCCCCGCAGGGGACCCCTCTCCCCATGGGTCGGTCGCTCACCACCCGTGGCGGAATGTTTGGTGTTCGTGCGGGTACTCAGCAATTAGGCACCGGTCTGCTTCACCACAGGTCGTCAAATAAAAGTCTGAAGCGCTGTCATTAGGCTGGGAGGGCAGGCGGCCGCGCTCTGATCTGGATGTTTGGTTTCCTCTCTTCCCCCCTCCCCACCCCTTTAAAAAGGTGTTTTGTTTCCCCTTGCTCGATGGCGCTTACCCTGCACTTTGGGAGCAGGCGAAACGAGCAGGCTTTTGTTCTCGCCGTGCATCCCGCTCGCTCGGCGAGACGGCGGCGGACCCCTTGCAGCGGGGTGTTTCAGGGCAGCTCGGGGCGAGCCCCGCTCCCGGAGGGCGGCCGGTGCCGGCGCAGCCCAGCCCTCGCACCCCCGGCACGCTGCCGGGGGTCTGCGCTCGGGACACCGGGGCAGGACGGGGGATTTCATCTGCTCATTCGGAGTAAAATCACAGCGGGACCTTTCTGATCTGCCTGTCTGCTCGCTCTGTTCTCCCACAGAGATCAGACAGATGGAGTCTGAGTGGGCTGAGGAGTCAGTGCTTTTCCTGTCTGTCTTTTCAAAATCTTTAGTTTGCTGTGGGCACAGTGTCCAGGTGTGTTTTACTGAGCAGCATCCAACAACTTCTCCCATATATTAATTCAAAATCATGAGTCCCTTTGGACAAGTTTGCTTTTTTTTATTTTTTAACATTTCCTGTTTGTAAGCGAGATTATTTTAGGGCTTATTACSATGGCGTGAGTTAGAAGCAATTGCAAAGGAAGGAAAGAAAATGTAGCTGGAGTGATGTCCTGCAAACGTAGGACCTGTTGGCTGTGAGCATGGATGAGAGCACCCAGATGACAGAGCAYGTAGCTGGATTACGGTGCATGAAACGGTGAATGCTTCTCAGAAAGCTCCCTGTGGGTTTTGTCCAAAACCTGCATGCTGCAGCAGCCAGAGCTCGGCTGTGTTACTGCACCGCYGGTCTCGAGCGTTGCATCTCGATCCCTTCCCGAACAATTTTGGGCTTTGGTAGCAGCAAAGCCTGTGCCCGAAGAAAACCCTGGAGTCGTCTCAGAAAATAAATAAATAGGAGAAGTTTCTTGGAGCGGCTCCTTTGGAGCAACTCCATGGCTGTCTTTTGCGTTCCCAAACTTGTAGAAAAGTGACAGGGGAAAGTTACAGTTTCCTTTCTTTTCTCTCTCTCTCCTTTTTTTTTTTTTCTTCTTTTTTTTCTTTTTTTTGTCGTTTCCCCCCCTTCCCTTCCCTTTGCTTTTTAGAGAGTGGTGATAAGGAATTCTAACTACTTAATGAGCTGGGAGAGGCCTCTCTCCATTGGAGTGGAGGACTCCAGGTGGCACTTTGACAGATTGGACAGGTAAGGCAGGAGAGCCCCACCTCCTCCTCCTTGCCTATAGTTAGGTATATAAGGGAAACTTCAATTATGCAGAGAGGCACACTCCGAGTCCTGTTATCTTCCAAGTAGCATCACATATTTTTAGGGTCTTCTAGGGGGTGGGAGGTGTTTGTCAAAATCCTGGAGCCAGAAGAAAGAACAGCAGCATTGATCAATTTGACTGCTAACATGTTGTACCTGGAAAACAATGCCCAGTCCCAGTATAGCGAGGTAAGGATTCTAGGTTTGAGCTATCATATCTTTAATATATTTTTATTTTTAGTGAACGCGTGCAATTTCTTCACCCCTGTAGTCCTGAAGTTAGGTGTGGAATATACATTTGTTTTTAGAAACTTTTGCAYTTTACAATGGGAAGCAGAGTTTGCTGGGTTAGATGCTGGAATGAGAGTGAACTTTGAATCTTTACATTTGAGACAGTGAATTTGTTTYGGGAACCTTGATCAGCCAAACATAATTTCTTTCACTGGAGAAGCAAAGCAAAGCAAAGCAGTCGCTTACTGTGGGCAATGCATACGCATTGCGCTCCTGTAGCAGTCTGAACGGTATCTGTGTTGACTGCATTATAACTCATTTACTAGTCTTTTATTGCCAAAATTGCTGCTTGTTGTTAAAAGTGGGTGGTATCTAGGAAATAACCAAAAAATGCATTATAAACCCCTTCTTAGGTTACCTTTTTAAGTAAAATAATATGCAAACAAAGGTTCTCTGCTGCAAATGTTGCATTAGTGTCCACACCAATAACTCTTTTACTCAGTGCTGTTAATACCTCATGACCTGCAGCAGCAAGATATTTTATACAGGGTGTTTGTCTAAACATATTATATGAGGATGAATGTGTGTACAATGGATGCATTCCGCTTTCTACAATGCTTTGCACCACATGGGTGCGAGTGGAACGCAAACTTCGGATGCAGCTTTGATTTTTTTTTTTTTTTTAATTTAATTTTATTTTTTTAATTTGATTGCTTTTAACCAACTGGGTCGGTGCTTTGTAAGGTGGAAGTGGAGAGAATTGCCGCATGCTGTGCAAATCTTTGAGGAAGTTACCTGGGGTTGAGGGAGATCTAACGACAATATTGGTTTACATTCCAGCGGAGACAGCAGCTGTGTTGACATTCGTCGGAATGGCAATGCAGCAAAAGCTCCTCTGTCTGTGTGTGAGTGTGTGCGCGCGTGTGTGTATTCCTGGTGAAAATGCTTCAAGTGGAGGGCACGGGGTACGAGACCTGAAGCAGACAGAAGCTCAGGCACTTGGAAAAGAAAACAAAATAGGAATTGCAAGGCCGAGAGCGCAGCTATGAGATGCAATAGCTGGCAAGAAAAAGGCTCTTAAAGTACACTTGGGGCTTGCACGCCTGGGATAGCAGGTTTGCGACTCGGGGAGAGCGAGGGGTAAACTGAAACCGGTGTGCTGTCCCCGTCCCCCCTTCTGCAGGGAGTGTGAACGCACAGCGTGCGCTCGGTTCCTAGCTGCTGCCGCCGTGCAGAAGACCCAAATTGGGGACTCTTTTTTTTTTTCCCCTAGGTTAATTATAAACTCTTAAATGTGGAGAGAGCTGCTCTTGGAGTGTTTGCTTGGCATTATTTGTCTGCTGCTATCTGATCAACTTTCGCTGAATAGCAGCAGTGGGGCTGTGGAGTCCCTATGGTTGACTTGCTGGGCTCATCTGTCAGAAGTGATGCGCTTAGAGTTCTCACTCTGCTTAAATGCCGCTCATCACTGTTGCTGTCAGGGGAGGGCTTTTTAAAAGGCTTTAGCTCTGATTTTTATTTTTTTTTTTAATTTCTTTTCTTTCCCCTTCTTGGATTTGAACATGGTGCACTGACTTTGTTCATGCAGCAAAGCATTGCATGCTGGGGAAAGAAAACCCTATTAACATTGACTTGGCTTTATTTCTGAGAAAGAGCAGACTTTCTAATGACTTGTCTTGAGAGACGGAGACTTGTTAATGCTCAATTAAAATATAGTGGTGTTAATAACCTCGCCCGTCTTAAGCTTGAAAACAAGATGTGGGCTTTGGCATGGTTTCCTTAAAAAAGAAAGAAAAAAGAAAAAAAAAAAAGGAAAGGGGGGAAAAAAGCTCTCAATATGGAAATAGAAGTAAGAATTTGTTGCAACCAATGCTTACTGGAGTTCAGGTTTTAGAGCTGTTGCTGGACTGGGGAAAAGGCAGCCGTACTAACTCATGAAAGACTTTGGTTTAGGCTATAGTTTGGGTTTAGGCTATAGTTTGGGTTTAAAAACAGACAAAAGGGGGGGGAAGTCAATTTTTTTTTTTTTATCCCCCATTGAAATAAAACTTAAAAATGGAGAGTGGGGAGTCCCCTCCCACCTGAAGCCCATTTCCTGGAGTGCTTTGCTCAGGCACCCCAGGACGCTCGCTGCCTGCTTGCAGATGCCGAGCTCTGCCCTCCGCACCCACCGGTGGTGCGGCACGCTCCACCCCGCAGCCTGGGAACCGGCCCTTGCGCAAGCCCCGGCGCGGGCTGCGTGGTCAGGGCGGCGAGCTCGCTCCATCGCCCACGGCCCTACGGCACCCATGCCCGCAAGCGCGGTGCTGAATGCCGCGGTGGGATGAGGAGTTCCTCCTAAATGGGCAAAATCTGGTTGAGAAAAGCTGAGGGAGGGGAGAAGGGTGGTGAAGTGAATCACAGCCCTGAAAGGCTGGAGGTGGAACCTGCCCCAACCACTTTTCCAGCTTAATCTAACCCAGCATTTGATCTGKGTTGGCTATAAGAACGATTAAGCTCTTTGTTGGCAGAGCACTGGACTYGATGACCCTGGAGATCCATTCCTGTGTGTTTATGAGTAGGAGATGTGAAAAGGAGCGAGACGTTGGGGCGGTTATAATGGAGTGATGAAGTGCTGATGAACAGGAACCCTTTGGAGCTCATTGTGTCTTCCCACTTCATCTCTACATCTGGAATTTTAGGTGTTGTGCACAAATGCTTGCGGGGGAGCATGCACAAAATTGGGTGTGAAGAGGGTATCTTCAAGTTTGTCCAGTCTTGTCCAAGTTTCCTGGTTGCTGGGAGGGGAGGATGAGAGCGATAGAGATTCCCTTTGGGGACTCTGGATTCTTCTGCAGTTTGGCAGATGATGATGCAGAGTTTGGAGTGTTTGCTAAAATCAAATTAAAGCATTGCCAAAAGAATAAACACATCTTGTTCAAACACTGATAAGAAATATGTGTCGTGACTTTTGATTATATCCTTCAGCCTTCCCAAAGATCTTCCTGCTCTTTGTGGGAGAGACAAATTAAAGAATGTCTTTCCGTTAAGATTTTTATCATGGTTTTGGGAGGGGAGTGGGGGAAACTAGTCTTATACTAAAACATCTCATGCTCTGCTTTATGGCTTTTTGGCAGCACTCTTTCACACTGGAAATTAAGCAAAACTGTACACAGATTGCTGCAAATATCTTTGAGGGTTAGGATAGCCTGTTCAGAAGGGTGCATTTTTGGTTTTGTTTTTCTTTTCCCTCTCAGCTTTTTAAATAATAATTCAGATGCATGTGTTTGAGCTGTAGTGCCTTGGATGTGAGTCCTTCCTCTTTGCAGGAGCAGACATGTGGGCCTCTGGGGTGGCCTGGAAGGATGTCCTGAGGGAGCTGGACCTCCTCAGTGAGAGCAACGTTTCTTGCACCTATCTGGGACATTGGTTCAGCAAACATTAGTTTAAGGAATTTGGGAATTGAGCTGTAGCTCATTTTTGAGCATCAGCTTCACTGGTGTGCAGTAAAAGTGTGACTGGGGTTTATTATCCTTGCTGTCAGCCTGGATTTAGCTGCCAACCACCAAAGAGGACAAAGCTATGGTCCCTCTGGTGCTGCTTTCCTTGGTTGGTTTTGCCACATGGCAGTGGTCACCCTGACTGCATTCAGCAAAGGCTCTTCACCTCCTGCYGCCCCTTCTCTGTGGCCCTCGGCCAAACCCGGGGTGAAGGAAGCAGTCCCTGAAGGACACTGCCTGGTCACTGCCCAGGAGAGCAGCCCACCCGTTCCCTTCCTCCAGTCTGGAGGTACCAGGGAGAAAGGCTCATCTGCGCGGTACTCTCTGCACCCCACATCTCGTCCTACYCCAAGATGAAAGCACTTGAATAGAAGCTATATGAGTTTCTCAAGGAAGGCTTTGGCTAAACCTGATCCTCTCTCCTGGTCCTTCCTCCTCCTATTTGCGACGATGTYTCGGGGTTCTGCTGGTTCCGAGTAGGCAGGCAGCTCCCGATCCCCGGGAGGAAATCTCTCCCTGAGCTATGCAGGGTTCAGGTACGAGTGCCGTGCCTTTCAGTGGCCTCTGTTTATTGAAATGGTATCAACACCCCACACGTTTGGGCACAGTCTCTCATTAGAAGCAAGAAATAGAGAGATGCATTGGGAATTGTGTTCCTTGAAGGTGTCCAGCTGCAATCCCAGCTACACTTCTTGTGTATCCATCCTTCATTTTTGCTGTAATTGCATTTAAGGGACTAAAGTTTTTGTCATGTGACATCATTTGTGCAGGCTTGTGAGGATGTGTCTTACCCTTGGGCTGCAAAGGTCTTCTGCAAGGATGCAGAGGCCCTGTGTAACCAGGTACCTTTTCCTCTGAGATGTTTTAAAAGTGCAATCCAGTTGCAAAGATTTACCCTGAGATAGAAAAGCTAATGTAGACTTGTATATGCCTGTATCTTTTGTTTGGAGAGACTAAGTGGATGCTACTGCTCCGTTTGGGTCTGCCAACAAAGACACTGAAGTAGTCTAGAGAGACAGGCAGTGGGAAGCTGAGACATGGCTCTTGCCGTGTGCTCCCACCTCCCTCCCAGCTGAAATAAGAGGACCACTCAGGGGGAGAAACGCAGGGAGGGGCAAGAATTGAGTATGTTTCCAACAAGCGTCCAACCACTTCTTATTTGGAGCAGGTTTGTCATGCCATGGATGGTCTTCTGCTGTTTTGTAATAGGGTACCAAAAAGCTTTGGTGATACCAGCCTTGATAGCAGAAGTAATGTGACCCCACATTGAGCAGTGAATCAGAGGTGTTAGCTGGAGAAATCTTTTCGTTGCTTTAGATGGAAGGACTGGACCTCACCAGTCTAAGGCTGTGGGTGTAGCCCAGAAACAAGTGATTGTAACCTGTATGTGGGTGGAAAGAATGAATGAGTGTGTCCTTTAATAGACAAAAATGAAACCTGATGACGTTCTGTCCGTCTGCACAGCTTTAACTTCTCAGTGTGCAATACTTCCGCAGAAATCTGGATAGTTTGGCTATGTGTAAAGTGTCATTACTGCTCAGTAACATACGTTTTGTGGTTTGCATAGTAATGCAATTACACTGAACATCAGATTGGAAATTTCACCTCCATTTTACAGTTTTCTGTGCTCAAAATGAGAGTTAATGGCAGCCTGAAATTAGGGACAGGGGATCTTCTCCGTTGTTGGCAAATTGTTAGCTTGCTTCATTCAGCAAGAAACTAGTACTAGATATTTTCTAGAATGAAAAGGTTTTCACTGTGAGGGATAGAAAAGAGCTGCCATTGCAGTGCAGTGAGGATGTTTTACATCTTGAACCGGTGGTTGTAACTGATGACCCATTTCTGTTTGCTGTAAGCTGGCCTCAGTTGAGACAGGACAAAATTATCTATATACTTTCTGCTCAGGATTACTCCTTGGGGAATACAAAACAGCTGTTTTGACTAGTTATTTTTACCAGTCTGATGGCTTGAATCTTCCACAATGTCACCAACACCTGAATTCTCTGATTTCTTCCAACACAAGCCTGGTTATGTTATTGCCTACCTCCCTCAAGAGCTGTTTTTATTTCTTTTTATTTTGTCTTTTTTAAAAACTAAGTAACAGTTTTATGTCAAGTGAAATTGCTTTTCCTTTCTCCCTGTCCCTGAGCATAGAGAAACAACAGAAGGAAACTTTGTCTGCCTTGTGTGTGTTTCAACCCATCTGATGGTGACCTTTTGGGTTGCATCTGCCAAGTTATGCCTAGMGGAAGGGTTTATTTCCCGTCGCAGCTCTTTTTGGTGAGACAGAAGCCTCACTAGTTTCATGAGGAAGACACGGTATGTGCAACAGGAAAGCTGTGGATGTGGGATGTGAGAGGGTGTAAACCATGCACTTTGCGCTTGCTTTTCTCTGGAAGATGTTGGCTATAACTAGTGGAGAAACTACTTATTTCATTATCGTGAAGGGCTGAATAAAAGCGGGTGTTGCCTGGCTTAAGGCAAATTTTAAATTCTATTTACAAAATGTTCCCACTGAAAAAAAAAATCTGGAAACGCTTCAGAAAGGAGCTCTTGCACCGATGGATTTGCGCTAGACACTGTTAAGCCCTGTTATTTTTCTGGCACTGCCTCCAACGCCTCTTGAGAATGTGCAGAGTAGGCAATAAAATGAATGCAACTCTTTTAAAGTGAGGTTGCATAAATCATCAGAAAGGAGAGGAGCTTCTCATATACCAACAGCAACACTTCACTCCATCCTCTCCAGCAGAGAAGTGAGCTCAAGCGCTTTATTTGTGCCACTTGACCTGGTATCAAGTAGAATTAAGAGGAAAATAACTTCTCTCCAAGGGTGTTGAGGCTCAAATTTTCTTCACTTGCACGCATTTTCTAGATTCTCTGCTTTCTCGGTGCCATGACTGCCTTGCAGTCCCTTGATACCTAACCGAGGCCATGATCTTAGGGTGATACGTGAGCTCAGCCATGGTTAGGCATGTGGGTGGGTCTCTCCAGGTGAATAAACTTGCTGTTCTTCAAAAACTTCCTGTTTTGTTTTGGTTCCTTCAGTTATAGTATTAATTGATTTTTGAGAAATCTTCCAGTCTTTATTTTCCCAAACGGAGCTTCCCATCGGAGCTTTGCTGTGCTGGGAGAAGATGCTGTAACTGTCAGAAGGATTAGAGAGCTGCTTTCCAGTCGGGGCAAACCATGGGATAAAGCCTTTGTAGAGCAGCCCAGGACAGACAGAGTTTGCAGGCTGTGATTTGGCCGCGAGCTACTGAGAAGGAAGTGCAGTGAAACATAGGGGTGAACCTATTTCTTGTAAACATACTGGCTCCTGGGGGAGAGTCTCAACTCTCYTCTAAGGAAGAGCCTCTAAGAGGCTTTCCAGGTTTGGCTTAGCTTCTTGCAATTACCTTGTGCAAGGAGCAAATAGAGCAGGATGAGATTTAAGACGATTGGGATTTCATTTCTGTAAAGCTTCTAGTATAAGGAGCAAAATCAGTAAGAAATGACTGTTCAGGAAGCCTCAGATAAGACACGTGAAAGCTTTAGTTCCTTGGCGTTGGCAAAGTAAACGTGAATCCTCTTTGAGAACTTGAATCTAAACTTGATGATTTTGTTTGAAATTACTGACCATTGTTATGACCTCCATGCACGAGCAAGCAACAAAAACATGGGCTATGTATGGTTTGTTTTTTTAATTTGTACTAGGTTTGAGTGATTTGGGGTTGATCCAAGAACACTCAATGATATCTTGTATTTTTGCAAATCCCCTGCCACTGCTGTTTTACCTGGAGTCTTAATGGAACAACTAAAGCAGCAGTGTTTTAACCAGGATGTGTGTGTTAATATCTAGAATAGATGGCTTGAGGTGTGATGTATTTCTGGGCTTGTGCTCAGTCGTCCGCTCTGTTTGGAAGTGGACCCAAGTGGCAAGGCTGAGCATGCTTGAAAATTAATACACTGAATGGAGCCCAGCAGCCTCTTGGGATTGATTCCAGAGTTTGGATCCGGATTAAACTTCCCCCCAAGGACTTTGGGAAGTGGTATACAAGGGGACCTGGTGAAATTTGAGACGAGTCCAACTTCCTCAAGATGGCAAGATGAATGTTTTTACCAAGGGCAAGAGAGTGGGAGGAAACACCCAGTTTAGGGAGGGAAGGGGAAATATTTTATGGTGGGGTAGTGTCTGGGAATGAAAGGGATGGATTGTGTCTCGGCAGATATGAATCTTTCAGTTTTAATCCACATCTAGGAAGTAAATACAAAGAATCTTGCCGACTTCTGGGAATGGGGAGAGGGGAGGAGGTGCAGCGCTGGGCTTTTCGGCTGTGCTGCTGGGGCAGAAATCGCTGTGCTGCAGAGCTGCAGTCCAGCCGCGTAAGGGATCTGATGCTCAGGGCTGGTGCGCGATGCCTCGGGAGCGGAGGTGAACAGAACAATAGGAATAGGTGGATGCGCGCTCTCAGCCTGTAGCTTTATAGGACTTAAGCATGCTGCCAACAAAAGTGTCAAGTCAGCAAATGGATCTCTGCTGCATGGGAAATGGCTTAAAGTATTTCATCATTTTGCTTGGGTTTTATTTTTTTTAGGTTACATCGTGACATCTTGGTTGTGCATCACAAAATACTTTTTGGGGGTGTGATTGCTCAAAGGAAAGAATAAAATTCTGTCTGCTCTGTAAAATTTGGATTCTGCAAATTTAAGTTGTGTGTCTGAGATCCTCAATAGCCTCTGCAAGCCTTTACTGTGATTTCTCACTGCTGCAATTTGTTTACTCTGCATTTTATCCATAGCATAAGAATTGACTCCCTGAGGAGCGCTGGTGGTGATTGACTAGAGCTAAGTAGATGAGTGAATTTCCCTCCACCCTCTTTCAGCAACAGATAAGCATGCAAGAAGTTCTTAAAAAGGAAACTAGAACATACACTGGCTAGGTGTGATCTAATATTTTGCAAACAGGAAACTACTACTTGAATATTAAGGTGGGAAAACTGTTGAGACCAGCCTTTGTCAGTCCACTGTGCTGCGTGTCTGAAAGGAACTGTGAATGTTCAAGTTGGAGGGGTAGGGAGTAAAATGTGGTATTGGATAGAAATGAGTAGGTATGTTGTTACTCTAAAATCTGGAAGAACCCCTTTCTGGTTTTGGCTACTGAAATCGCATGCAGTCAGGGTAACTGTGAAGGCAAATGACTAGAAATGCCTTGCAGTTAGTTTAGCTAACTTGCTTATTGYAAGAAGCAACCACTAAAATTATGGAAGCTCTGTTTGAGCAGAAAATGTTCCTGTCTTTCTGCTAATGTGAGCGATTCCATATCGAACAGCAAATCTATTGACTTTTCAGTTTGTGAAAAGCCTGTCTAGTTGAGTGCCTGAAATGTAGATCTCCAAAGCTGTGCCTTGCATTAAATGACCATGGCACCATGCGTCTTAATGTTTGCTGAAGTCAGCAGTATTGGACAGGGAGGGAAATACTGAAAAGTGGATTTGGTTGTGTTGTTAGACAGTGGAGGGCCCATACTAGGGAGCCCTG
The DNA here is from genome assembly GCA_030449065.1 of Oceanodroma leucorhoa. Lineage (NCBI taxonomy): Eukaryota > Metazoa > Chordata > Aves > Procellariiformes > Oceanodroma > Oceanodroma leucorhoa. The sequence continues at coordinate 2,200,168 of JASVER010000036.1, forward strand.
TGGAAATCCTGGGAGTGCAGAATATGTGATAATGTGATTTAAATGGTTGGGGAAAATATTTTTAATGGTTATAAGGCTGATGGATTGAAGTCACTGTGGAAGAAGCACTATCTTTGCATGAACATTGTGTCCGAATACACCCCCCCACCCCCACCCCCCCTTCTAAGACCAACTTTTGGGTTTGCTGTATGTACAGCCTGGCATCTTTGGAAAACAACGTATAAAACTGCTGCTCATCTCAAGAGTAGGTTGCAGCAGCGATGTGAACCTGTGCTTCTGCTGTGTACCGCAGAGGGAGGGTACTTCGGGTGGTCTCCTGGCTTTGTGCGTGCTGCTGTACTGAACCCCAACAGATCCTTGGGTGCACRCGATGCCAGCTCGGTGCAGGTCAGGAGCTGCTTTAATATACAAAATAAAGCGTTGGGAGGCAAAGCCCTGCCTCYTTTTGTTCTCTGCAGTTGGGGCATAATTGGGATTTGGCAGCCAGTCCTCTTGACTCCCCACTCAATCTYGAAAGCTTCTCAGTTGATGGTGCTGCTTGGGTCTGCTCTTTGGTGTCTCAGGCTTTTAAGAACATCACCCAGGAGTTTTCTCGCCTGATTTGGACAGATGAAATGGCCAAATACAATAGAAAATCCAGTAGATCTTTCTTTCAATCTATAGGGACTCTCGTGCTGCAGTGTACCCTTTTCCTTTGCTTGCTCTAACTTGTTTTAATTTGCCCTTTGCCCTCCTATAACTCTTCTTATGAATTCTTATATTCTGTAGTTGCACCACGCTTCAAAGTGTGGGTGTGGGGGGTTTATGTGTGTGTGGCTTTTTTCTTCTTTTTTTTTGTGTGTGTGTGTTTAACTGCTTGACTTAACTTGCAGATGATCTGAATTTCTCGTTCTAACTAAAATGCTACTTAACTGGAGTATTTTACCTTGGTATCTGAAAGCTGGTGTATTCTGGTTTTATTGAGCATAGTGGTGAATTTGGGAGCTAACTTCAACTTCTGGTGCTTTTCTGACCCTGATTATTCATTGTCCTTGTGCCCTATGGCCATACTTTGGTGGTTACAGTGTCTGCAGCCTTTCAATGTGGATGACAGACAGATATCCTGTCCAGCCTAATGCTGCCCTCTCAACACAATAAAATGCTGCATGTCTGAAATGACTGATAACTATCGATGGTTACCGTCCAGTAAAAAGTTCAAGAAACAAGGCAGCTTTAATCAACTACTGGAGTGTTCCTCTCCAGTCCCCGCTTCTCCTCCCCACCTCTCTCTTTGTATTTTAATTGGTTCCTCTTATATTTAAAGATTTATTTTTATTTTTTTAATCCAACTTTTCAACATTGCTGTACAAACTCAGCAAATAGGATTTCTAGACATACTGCCAAGCTGTGATCCTACAGCTCTTCTTAGCTGCTGAAATCAGGCAAAAAATGCCTTGCTGAATTCTTGCAAGAATTTTCTGTTTTTCTTGATGTAGGTCTTTGTCTTCAGTTATGTTTACATCTCTTGGGAGCATGAGGGGGGGCCTTTGCAAATCGTCTGTACTTTATGGCTCTTCAGATCTTTGTTGACATTGTGTTGTCCAGCTGGTAATAGGAGAACATAGGAAGCTCTTGGCCTCCGTTTTAGTTTTAGGAAGCTGAGTGTTTGAGTTATTAATCAATTTGCTTTCAGGTCCTGGAGTTCTGATGTCTCATGATTTCCAGCATCTCACAGAGATGATATTGTATGATTTTCCTTTTCTTCCCGCCCCCCCCCCTCTTTGTTTATATGTTTTCCAGTTACATGTCAGATAAATTGCTGTGCACAAGCTCAGAGTAAAGAAATGACTGTCTGTGTGCAGGGGGGTGGATCTTGGCCTTTTTCCTTTTTTAAACTGTCTGAATTTTCAAAATAACTAAGCATAGCCTAGATACTCTAGTGAAAGCCTGCATAAAATGGTCTGACTTTCAGCAATGAAGTTTTTTTCTACACAAGGAGAACTTTTTTTCTTTTGAACTTTGGAAGAGCCCAATTCAGAATATTTTTCTTTTTTTCTCATTAAAAACCTAAAATACAGCTCTAGGGAAGTCAGTGATATTATTTTTATATGCATTGGAAAATACTTTAGAAATACTTTCACAATGTAGGATGTCCAGACTTAATATTTGTGTGAAGTGGGATGCACTGTCATTCTGATAATCCTCGAATTAGACAAGCTCTTTTACATGAACCTGTGGCAGGTGGTAGGAGTCAGGAATTACAGGCATTCCTGCTTTGGGCTGTGCTTGTTTTAAAAGGCACCCTGCTTCTGGCTGAAAAATACTTCTTGCTGAGTTAAAGTAAATGAATTAACCAACGGGCAAAACTCGAAGTTTAGCTAAAAACGAAAACAATTACAGCTGGGGGAATAACACAACTCCAAAGCTTACAGCATTTATGGATGGACAGAAACTTGCCCTCATGTAGCTTTTCACAAATTTGTCTTATTCTCCAAGCCTACAAATACCTGCATACGTGGACTTTTACTTGGACAAGTTCTGCTGAGTTCAACAGGACTGTATCTGAGTGGAAACACGTGGGATGCAGCCTTACTGGGTATGGCTCTTAAAACTGTGCTGCTTGTGTTAACCTAAAGGGTGTAGATGTGGCATGACATGCAGACTGGAATAGCTAATCCCAGTGAAAATCACCCAGACTTTCCTCCCTCCCCCCAGTATGTGAACCATAGCATTTTTCAAGTGTGATGGTGTGTGGTTGCAAATTACTGACATGCACTGATTTCTCCTGTTTAGCATAGGTAGTGTGTTGTCTACTAAGCTGGCCACGGCCAAAGGGCTGTTTGACAACTGCTGTGGGAAGGGATGCTGTGTTAAGTAGGCAGAGCAGGCAATTTTTTGAGCTTGCGTATCTGAACTTTAAACATGGTGGCATGATTTCAGTTGGTCACTTGTGTTTGGGTTTTTCGAGTTTTTTGGTTTGTTTCAGATTTGTGTCATTTTTTTTTTCCTTTTTTTTTTTTTTTTTTTTTTTTTTTTTTTTTTTTTTTTTTTTTTTT